>CM029565.1:43606319-43627674 GCA_017309665.1 Coelopa frigida
ATTCTCCTCCTTCCTCTCTTTTTCCCTCTCTGCATCCTTTCCGACTAATCGCATTTCATGTGCTGCTCTGCTCATATCGTCGTCTCTGCATCTCGTCCATGAATGAGCTTTGATATTTTATTCATTTTTGATTTGGTTTGCTCCGCTTTGAAGTGATTCCATTGCTTGTCCTGCCTCCAACGGCTCCCCGTGTCCCTCCGAAAGTCCTTGGCCTCGAAGTTATGGCTGCGGAAGGATGCGGGATCCCACCGAGGGGGCGACACAAGGCGATTCTTTCCCAACGAAGGCAATTCGATAAGAATGCAGACTTTGCTCGATGTTAAATCAATTGCGAACAAAAGCAACTTCGCAACCGATTCCCGTTGTTTGGAAATTTCACAAATTTGTTTATTTTCTCATTTTTCCAGAAGAAGAGATTTGATTAAATGTGGAAAAAAATTGATTTCCACCCGCTCCGCGATGATTCAAGACCTCGACGAAGGTCGGGGAGACTCGAATTTCTACGAAGAATTTGTTCGTCTATTGGAAAAATTGTCTGTGTCTGCCGAAACGCCTGTTGATATTGGTGAATATATCGCAGATATGTATGTCGTGGGATGTGGAGATGGTGGGAGAGTGAGGGGAGAGCGAGATTCGGGTGAAAATGATTTTATTGACGAATTCATGTGGGGTTGACATTTCGTTTTTATGCTCATTACATGCTAATGAGCTGCTGTGAAAGCATCATGGGTCGAGAGTGTGTGTTAGTGTAAGAATGTGTTTGTGTGATAGAGCGTTTTGTGTAAATGTATTTTCGTATGTGTCTGTGTTAGTGTGAATTCATTCCCTGCTCTTTGGGTGTTTGTGAGTTCATTAACAGGCGCCATTATATCGAATCGCGGCTCGACGGCCGCCCACGGGTCCGAGGGAGCCCAGGGGGGTCTCTGCGAGAGTGTGTGTGAAGCAATTAAGCCGCTTATTTGTATCGACCATTGTTGTTATCGATAGTCGACAGCCGATTGTTTCTCAATGGTCTCGCGATTGTTATCGACTGGCCTCGTTTATTGCCCAATGTTTGCGATTGTTAATGGTTGTAGTCGTTGTTTCTATTTGTTGTTGTTGTTTTTGTTGTAGTCATAAAACCACCACCACGAGTGCCATAAAAGTTCACCCCAAATTTACTATCCGTGACTTTTGAGTTTCCATTAAAATTATCCAAATGCTATCGATTTTCGATATTGTTGCGAGAACTTGTAATTAAATCGTCTGCCGCAGCTGCTGAGCTGTTGTTTGGAGTCGTCGGTCGACAGTCGAGATCACGCCCACTCCCGCCCACGCTCTCGCATCACCGCAACACTCACCTGAATAGACACTGGACCTCCTCCTTCTCCATCAACTCCCGAGAGAATAGTTTTATCAGATCTTCCGCAACTTAAAAGTTTTACCGATCTGCTAACTTTGTTGTGTTGTTCTTCTCCTCAGTCGATGTTGTCTTGTTTCTGCTCGTCCTTCTCTTCGTGCTGTCCTTCGTCTCCTCATCCTTCTTCTTCTTCTCTACTTCTTCCTCCTCCTTCTCAACCTCTTTCTCCTCCTGCTGTCGGTTGCCTGCTCTCACCACTCTCGCTCGTTGTTGATGCTGCTCCCGGCGGTGCTTCGAAATTTCGTTGCGGTCTCGTGGCCTGAGACTTTGTCTAGCTCCACGTCTTCTGCCTTCTCACTCCCTCACTACCACTCTCTCTCTCTCACTCACCATCTCAATGCCTCCCTTTGTTCGTTTCTCTCTCCGCTCCCACGACCCCTGCTCGAATTGTCTGAATTTTCACAGCAATTGCTTCGAAACGAGATTCTTCGTCCGCGGAAAATCCGAGAGAATCATTGCAGAAAAAGGATTTGAAGCTATTCTCGAGGGCATAAATTATCCTTCTGTGAGTTCGGCGAGATTCTAATTGAAAATTGTCCGAAGATGAAGTGCCAAAGGATTCCTCGGCAGCTCCATCGCGTGGGGCAGGGCTGCGAGGGAAATCGATATCCTGTTGATTTCTCACTCTCTCATGCCTCGTGTGATTTCGTTGTCGTCGCTTTTGTCATTATCACAACACATTAGTTGATTTCATTGTGCTTGCTGCTCGTTTGCTTCGTTTGTTGTTCGTGTGTAAAGAACAACAAATTTTCGTCCCTCGCCCGTGTGTGATTTAGAGATAAATATTTGTGAAATGTGAGTCGTGGATGAATCGGAGGCCCGGGGTTCAGAGGACGAGATTATTTTTCAGGAGCTCAAATTTCTGTTCCCAAAGTAAACTCAGGAGCTCATCTCTTATGTTTTTTTGGTAAACTCTTCACTTTCATCGCTTTCTGGGGTTTTCGCCAGCCTTCAATTTCCCACTCCACATGAGTTTTCCGCCCACCGCCTCGGGGATGGCTCTAAAAATAACTTTCCTTCCACAATAACTTCATCTCGGCTACGGTTTCTTTCGCCACGGTCGCCCCACCCGACCTCAGTCGGTCCCGATTCGGCCGCTCCTGCCGTGTCTGCTTCGTAAACAACTCCTGGCAGCAATAAGAAAACAACACAACAACAACAAAATGGATAAGACCAACAACAACAGCAACGACATTTACAATAACAAACACAATGATAGCAATTGGAAACCCACGCAGCGCGCCAACGAAAACGAATTTTATTATTTTTACAACGTGGCTCTCGCTTCTGTATCTCTTCTCTCCCTCATACTCGCTCTCGCTCCCTCCCTCTTTATCTCATTTTTATGTTCCTCTCCCTGCCTTTGTTTTTATTGTTGTTTTCGTTACTGATTCTCTCCGTGTTCGCTTCCCAAATAATGAATTAAATTCGAAATTCCGGTGTTTTCTTTTATTATTCCTGTTGCTATATTGTTGTTATCCTTTTTGTTGTTTCAAGATAATTGCTGTTATAGGTGCATTGTTGTTATTGTTGTTGCCTGGATATTCGTCTCGGGCTCTTAATTTCAATTCACAAATTCCTTCCCTTGAAATTCTTCCCTCATCCGTGGGATCCGAACGAGTCTTTTGTTGTCGCTTCTGCCTTTTATTGCCTCACCTTTAATTCGCAGTTTATCGCTTCATTTGCCATCCAACCCAAGGATTCCACACACACACACACACATTCACACATATGAGCACGCACACCGATAGACACATGGCCTGTCAGTCGAACAGTCGGCAGCCGACGGGACGCGCGTCGATTGAAAAACTTTGAGCCTTCAAATTTTGATGGCGCATTAGGAGGCGAGCGAAGAGTGGGCGGGACGTGGGCTCCTGGAAACCTTGGCTCGCAGCCCCAGAACGAACCGACCCGACCCGATCCTTCGAGGACGACGCACATAAATCCCCCACTAGGGGTCGACCCCGGCCCCTGGGCGCGTTTGCATGGAAATGCTCCGAAAATAAATATTTGCTCAGCCGGGATCTGCATTAGCAACCGCCGCCCACCAGGGTGCGGGTGGGAGCGGGGGGCGTGGCTCGAGGGGGAGCGGGACACATGTGTGTGCGTCGATACTTGTTGCATACGCAATCACGAGGCGCCGACGGGTCGTCGTCCGTCGTTCGCCGCCTCAGCTCCAACTGCCGTCCGTCCGTCCGCGAAGACGCACAGTCATCAATAATCGATGTTCGCGCCGAGAGGGATTCGAGGAGAATTGGAATTTATGCGATGAGTTTTTAAAAATGCGATAAATTTCTGCTCCCTGACTTGGCAGCCGACCGGGCCACTGGACCCCGGAGTCGCCGTCGTCGTCGTCGCCGTGGCCATGGTCAAAGCCGTCGTCGCCATCGTCTCGCGTCGAGGGCCTGCAGACTCCTGGCAAATTAATTTGGCGTAGTTTCTCGAGCGAAACGCGGAGGTCGGCCGAAGTTTCCTGGACGTCGTCCGGCCTGTGGCTGGAGGCGGCCTCGGGGCGTATGCGTGCCACTAAATCTTCATTTCGCCGGCCTCCGCGAGGACTTTTGCACGAATTTCGCAATTAATTATGCTTATGATTTCATTGAATTAAGCGCTTCCGCTCGACGATTGGCCGGGGCTGGAGTTTTAATGACCTGGACTCGAACTTTAAATGAGTTTCGATCGCCGAAGTTGAAACTTTAAAGTGAGCAACATAATCCGATCCGATCAGACGTCGGGATTTGGATTGAAACCTGTCCTCATTTCACTTTTGTGAGTTTGTGAGCAGCACTTCGAGTGGATCCTCCGCACTAATCCTTTGAAACTCCACTGAGTCCGTAATTATTCCGAGCTGCTCTCTTCGCCCACCCAGAGGAGAGTGAGCGAGACGACTGTCGGTGACATTGACGTCGTGGACGCCGCGTCGACGACGCTCACGAGAAGCTTCATTAACGTCGCCTTCGCTCACCTCGGTCCATGGCGTCTGGCGTGACATTCCGCCATCCATCCGCCCATCTCCCCCTCCTTTGTGAGATCCCATTAACGCCTTGCTCTCAGTCATTCCCCCTCTTCCGTCTCTTTTTAATGAGCTCTCGCGAGCAGGAGCAACAAGACTCCCCGGGGACTCAAACGACTCCTGCCGTGGGCTTCCTGAGGTGGGGGTGGATCCAAAGGGACGTCAGTCACCTGGCCAGAGTCCATTGAAGGCGATTTTAATTCGAGGCGGCCATTTTTCATTTATATCGCAATTAAATCCCAGCTCAACACGAGGACGAAATTCCCAACAACACCAGCCAGAGTACAAGGACAATGGAACAAAAGCGAGAACCAGCAGCAATGGCAACAACCAGCAGCAATAAGAATTCATTTGCACGACGTCCCTTTCGCTCCCAATCTATTTCTATCTCATTTTATCTTCCGCTGTCCTCTCTGGAGAGTCGAAGCTTTCAGAATCCTAATTGTTTACCTTTGTCTTTTGTTCGTTCTTTGGGATTTCTACTTTTCGTTGTTGTTACAGTGGTTGTTGTTGAAAACATCATTGTGGTTGTTGTGAACGTCGTTGTTGTTGTTGTGGACATAGAGTTTTTGTTGTTGCCTTGGTTGCTGACGCGTCTTGCCACCGTTGTCAATAATTAGTGCTGGGATTTCGGGGATTTGTAACGCTTTCGCCCCGCCGCACGCGACGCCCACAGACGCAGACGACGGAGATGTCGAAACTTTCCTCAAAGCTAAATAGCTTCTTAGATCTTTCCTCACCCGACCCCTTTTCGAGTGTCTCCTTCTCGTCCCTTCTCCAACTCTCCATCATCCCTTCTCCATCTCCCCCGTGGTCCTCACGCAACAACACGCAAGAAGTCTGCGAAAGAATCCTCCGTTTCAAGCCATTACTTTATCGTTGTTGTGTTTATCGTTGCTGTGTTCATTGTTATTTTTGTTGTGTTTCTTCTTTTTGTTGTGTTTCTTATTTTTGTTGTGTTTATTATTTTTGGTGTCCTTCCTATTATTTTTGTTGTTCTTTTCCTGTAGATGCTGATAGTATTAGTGTTGTTCTTATTGTTATCCTTCGAAGGAGCTCCTTCTGATGCTTCTGCCGTTGCTGCTTGATTTGTCTTCTCGTCATTCATGTTGTTGTTATTACCGATATTATTCCCGTGCTTGTTGTTATCGCATCGACTTCAGTCCAAGAAGAAAGTTTTCTCCTTCTTGTCGTATTCTTTTTCTCCATTTCTTGCTCTCCTTCCTCTCCACCACGCCCTCCACATACTATTGTAATGTGATGTGTGTGTTCGGTTAGTTTCCATTGTTGTTATTGTTGCTATTGTTTCTGTTTTTGTTTCTACTTTTGTTTTTGCAGTTGTTTCTGCTGGTGAAACTGGCGTTAATGAGCTTCTCGCTTGGCAGTTGTGAAGAGGATTTCGGTCGAGGGACCGAGTGAAGGAAGGAAGGAAGGGAAGGAATAGTGGGCGGTGGGCGTGTGTCTGTGTCGAACATTGAAAATTCGAACATGACGTGAAAATCCGAAAATAATGAACTCGATGGTCGATAAGGGGAGAAGGAGGCAGGGGGCGTGGCTGGGGCGGGTGGAACAAAAGGATGAAACAGTGAATTCATAAATAATTATCGCAAACAATAAGGGGAATATAACAACCAAATTAAATAACAACGAGAATTAGAATTTTCGACAAAATGGCGGCGTTGCGCTGTCATTTTCGCGCCATCAGCAACAACAACAAGAACAACAATGAGATTCTCATTAATAAAACATGTTTTCAAAATCGGGCATATGTTTCCCAAAGTACTTTTGTTGGTTTTGTTATTATTTTTAACCGCTTTCGGATCGCAACGTTTCGTTTCCGGTTCCGTTCGTTTTGAAATTTGAATGAGCCGCCATCTCGTTCCCTCTCTCTGTTTCTCTCTCTCGCTCTCTCGCCCCATAAATAATTCATGTCTCGGCTGCCACGCCCCTCTCCCTCACATCCACCCACACCTCCATCTCCACCCAAAGCGAAGGCAGCACGTCTGTGAAGGCTTCATTAAAAACTTATTTATTTCCGGGGTGTCGAGGGTGCGAGTGGAGCCCAGTTTCAGGCGTTCCGCTAAATTTGTTACAAATCGCGAAGGAGAGGGAGAGAAAAATATGAGGGAGAGGAGGAGTGTGCGGCTCATCGAAATTCGAATTCGAAGTAGGCGAATGAGAGGGAGGGAGAGAGCGTAAAACACTCGCTTTATGATTCCCGTTCAGAGCCCAAAAGTATGCTGCAAATAAATCCCGTTTTTCATTTGATTGTTCAGTGGGGTGGGGAGCCGAAAGGGGAGGGGTTGACAAAAACGGGTGGGCAGAGGAGGTGGCGACCAGTTGAGGGTGGCGTCAGCTTGGGGGAGGGTTTTTAATGCTTTCAGGCAATTAAATTGTTGCAAATTTAATGCCGCCACCAGCCGTCGGAGCCCACGATGAGCTGCGAACTGCGAGCAACAGGGCGGCCGGTAGAACAGGGCGTGGCACGGGGAGGCGTTGGGACAACAGCGTTGGGACAACAATTAAAACCACACACAATCACAGGCAGGCAGGCAGGCGAATGTGTTTGTCGAAGCTTTTGTCGCATTTGATTTTTAGGGATCCACGTCGCGTTGTTTGGCCGTTATCGTGGTGGTGGAGGGGGAAATCATAAATTGCACAAGGCTATGTTTCTGTGCTTTTGCGGTTTCCCACAAATACAAACACACATTGGTTAATATATGGGCGGGCGGAGGAGAGAAAGGCGTTGATTTCATTTGCAAGAGTTCGAGGGATTCGATAGATTCGCGGTTTAAATTCGATGGGAATTAAACATTCAATTGAAACATATTTTGTGTATCATAATAAAACAACAGTGGAAGGTGGAATAACAACAATTATATATAGAGCAACAACAATAAATTATATCATAACAAAAATAAAATATTACACAACAAAAGGTGCCTCGACAAAACAAAACTTCAACAGCGAATCCCAAAAATGACCGCAACACGAGTCCGTTTGTCGCGCTCGTTCGAGCGAATAGAATAATAGAGGGGAAGACCCCTCGCACTCATTGGCCACCCCCTACGGCCTCGAACGCACCTCGACCCATGTTGGGCCATTTGCGGCCATCACACACACACACTCCCACTCTCACGCCCACACCCATCATCATTGTCCGATTATCCTCCATCAAGGACGAGTTTCAAAGGGTTCCCGGGTTCGATTTTCAGATTTCAGCCAAATTCCTGCTCCGTCGTCGTCCCTGAGCCACATAAAACACCTCACACCACTCTTTAGCCTGTCGTCCTCTGACCCCTTTGGCCCACTGTGCGACCGAGGCTCTTGTTTTACGATTGGTTCGACTGTTGTTTTTTGTCTGTTTTTGTGAAACGCATTAATTTTAATTGAAAGACATCAGCAGCTCCCGGCGCGCGGATCTCCCGCCACGCTCCCCCCGTCCTCCATCATTGAATTTCGGCGCTCGGCCTCGCATAAAATCGAATGTTTTCGCTGCGAATGGCCAAACTTTACAGCAACAACACATGTCCCACAATGCGTGTGAGTGAGTATGTATATGTGATGAGTGTTGCATATGTAGCCGTGTGTATGTGTGTGGTGTAAGCTTAAATGTCTCCACATAAAGGAGAGCATAAAAATTCCATTTCAATAATGTTTGCGCTTTGTACTTGTTTCAATATTCCCCTTGTTCTTGTTCTCGTTGCTGCTAGATGGTTCATGCCGTTGTTGTTTTATGTGTCAATCACTTGGCATTATGTCGGCCACACAAACACACCCACAGACAAACACAAACGCACACACACACGGAGTGTTGTCAGAAGGATGCGCACGATGAGGATCACTCGTCAGGAAGCGAGTGGCGACGACACACGGGAGGGCAACAAAAATCAATTGATGGCAACAACAGTAAATTCAAACAGCAACAACTGCTACGACTTCTAATGCCACCAAAGCAGAAGTGAAGACAACATCGACAACAACAAAAATAACAACAATACAATAACTCAGCATCGATATCAACGAAGTACGAAGCCGAGAGATTGCTCGTGGAAAGGTATAAAAAAGGATGTGCCAGGAGTTCTCCTTCATGTTTCCGGATAAATTCTGGCGAAGCTGCAGGAATCGCAGGATTCCGAGCACAAACCTTGGGCGAACGGCGAACGACAGAAACTTCAACCCGGGGAAGCCCAGATAAAGCAGGGATCCCGAGATGCGGAGATGCGGCTAATAAAATAGGCAGCACTGAGTTTGCCGAGAAAATATGTGTATATCTTCAAGGACACGCCCAGGGACGTGAGCGGAATGGGGGGGGAGAAAACGGAATCGAAATCCTTTGAAAGGATTCTCGCATGAATGCAGAGCATGAGGAGGAGACGTTCGCGCAAGAAGTCGCAAGCAAAAGTCAATAAAAGTAAATCTTCGGAGAAAGCGATTTCCGAAGAATAACGACAGAGAGCGAGACAATCTGGAGGAATCCTTTGCATCCTTTCGCTGCTGCAGCGGATTCACTTTTTCTCGCTGCTCGATAAGTTCGTCTTGTTGTTGTTTTTGTTGTCCTCAAACACCGGTCGAATTACCACAGAATCCACATTAACGTCGTCGTCGTCTTCGTTGGGATGCGGGAAGCGGAAGTGGAAGCGCAAATGGAAACGGAAACGTCGGCGGCCATTGCGCAAATGACTGCATGCACGGGCGAGAACTGCGAGGAAACTAACGAGAAATAGTGATAGAAAGCACAGGAGGCGGTGGGCGGAGGGGGCGTGGCGTGGCGGGAAATCATTACGAGATCCTGCGCTGCGCTCGCTTTGATTGCTCGGTAGCTAATTTGAATATTAAACACATTTCGACTTAATATGCGAGGGAGGAATGGACAGAGGGAAGAACAGGAAGATATTAAAAAGAAAGAAGGGAACGTTAGTCAGAAAAAGAGTGCGAGTGAGAGAAAGAATGTGAGTGAGAGAAAGAGTACTAGTGACTGAGAGCCAGGCGAAGGACATTCGCTGCCAGCTGTACTTAACTTCAACCTGAATAACAGGGCATTTCAGTGGAATTAATTGAGGAGAGCTGAAGATGGAGGAGGGCTGAAGATAGAGGAGCGGCTGATGATGGAGGAAGAGACCGGAGGAGGGGAATCAGAAAGCATCAGGAGCGAGTCCAGTAATGGAGACGAAGTAGAGTGGGAGGAGCAAAAGAGAACCAGAAAGAGAAAAAAAGTCGATGTGCCGGAGGTTTGTTTCCACTGAGTGCACCGGACTCGAGACTAATGTGGTGGACAGACGGAGAAGCGATTTCAATTATTAAAATTAATTAAAGCGATTGACTGCAACGTGAACGAGAGAAATAGATATACATACAGAGAGAGAGGAAAAGAACCGCAGCACGATAGTTGCCTTCGAGGGTGAAGAAATGGCAAAGGATGCTAAAAAGTAAAAGGAACAATTAAAAATCGACAGTAAAAATAAATAACGATATAATTAACAACGTGAAGAAAACGACATTAAAAATCAAGAAAACGAAAAGGAAAAAAATAAGAGCAAAACAAATTAAAGAAAAAACAAAAAAACAAGATATAAAAAAAAACTAAAACTAAGAAATGAAAAAATTAAAAGAAATAAAATAACAAAATGAAAAATATAATTTTACGGGTGTAAAAGGTGTCAAATAATTTAAAGACAAGGAATTTATAAAAAGGCAAAAAAATCGTAATAAAATTTAAGAATTTTAAATAAATAAGCAAATAAAAATAAGCAAAAAAAAAATGAAGAAAAAGGTAAGCGAAGAACGAAGTAAAACAAATTCAAATGAAGGAAACTAAATTAAATGATTTGATGAAATCGAATTACAGAAATATTGGGAATAAAATCCATTAGAAACAATGTCAGTCCAATTCCTGGCCTTAGCCTTCTCGCGCTCGGGGCGCTTCCGTCGCCAGGGCTGCCAACCGATTGCGACGAGAGTCGGTCTCGTCGTCTGGAAGCGCATCCTCATCCGGTCCGGCCTCAGTGGCTTCCGCCGCTCCTGGTGATGCTCTAAAAAGATGAAGACCGAGCGCTTCCATCTCAGAGGAAATTGAGGAAAGCTCTCGGTCCTCTTCTACGCCTCTGTGTGGTGAGTTTGCGCAGGACGAAATTCACCACGCAGTGCACTGAGAAGTTTTTCGAGATTTGGGTAAAATTTAAATGTGTATTTCAAAATATAAAGAGTAATAAATATAAATAAAAAATACGAAATAAAATAAACCTTAAAAAATATTAAATACAAATTAAATAAATAATATCAATTTTCTCAATGTCATTTTTCCGGAAGAACCTTTTTGACTTCCTACGCCCACCTTGTCAACAGCCTACCGTTTGCCAGCAACGAAGGCGGCCAAAGTCACGGCCGCTGACCATCTGGAAGCAGCGAATGCCTAAAGCATCTGTTCAAGGCCTCTCTGCCTGCCATCAATACAACCCCGAGCTCCCTTCGTTCCTCTCTCACTTCCTCCTGTCGTCCTTCTCTCCATCTGCAGGTCCAGAACTCGGCCGGGCGCCGAACAAACAAATGCATAATTTATTCGCAGGATTTGCATTTCAATTCACACTTACTCGGAGGTGGGCGGATGGGCAGAGGGGCGTGGCCGAAGCAAACGACGGAGGAGGCAGTGACAGTGGTCACGGCTTTGTTTCTAATGTCGGGCATAAATATGAACTCCACCAAAGGGCAGACGGCGAGGTCCAGCGACTGTTGTCTGTCTGTCCCTCTGTTCGTCCCTCTATCCACCATCGCTCTGTCCGTCTGATTCTCCGTTTGTCCGTCCACCTCCCTGCTGCTCACTAATGGCTTCAAGTGGTTTCACAGTTAATCTAGCGAATAAATGAAGCAATTATAATGTGCGACGGGACGAACTCGAACCTCAGCAGCCACTCCCCACACACACGACCGCCCACTTTCGTCCGTCCGCGAATGAAGCGAATGCGAACGTGCAGCACCAGCTCCTGTGCACAACGAATCCTTGCTGCCACACATCCCAGGTCGCCGCCCATCACCACCGCCCATGGAAATGAGGGGCGGTGGACGCATTAATACCCGCCGAACGGAGCGGTGAGCATTGAATTAATCTTTCGCCCATTTAATTCCCCTACCACAGGAGAGGAGGAGAGAGAGGGATGAGGGTAGGGTGAAAGAGAGAAGAGAGTAGGGAGAGAGGAAATCAACGAGACAAAGAGAGAAGCAAAAGTGTGAGAGAGAGGGTCTATTGAACAAGAGAGAGAGAGATAGGGAGACGTTGCAGGATTTGCGGCCTTTGGATTAATGCGGACAAAGTGATTTTTCTTGCGGAAGCACAATTTGTCTTCCGGTGACACGATGTTTTGTTGTTGTTGTTTCGACCGCTGTTGTAGTTGCTTCAGCTGTTGTTTTTGTTGTTCCCACTGTTGACATGGCCACATGGGACGAGTTTCAGAGGGCGAAAACGCCGGCTGCTGCGACAAATGAACAAATGAACCGCGAACCGACTTCGGACTTGAGGTGGGGAGAAGCAGATGGTTGGTTTATGCTGAATTCCGCAAATAAAAAGCTTCTCAAGGTCAGTCGCAATTAACGCAATCATAAACAAACGCACATCGAAAGCACTCGGCGTCCTTGGCACACACACAAACACACACGACAGGAAGCTTTCAGCATCTCGCGGCTTCGAACGAACATCCATGAGAGCCTTTTAATGTCGAGGTTAATGAAATTATGATCCATTGGAATCATGCCTAATGCTTCTCCTCGCCCGCCCTTTGGTCCACCACTCATAAAATGTTTTCGCCTCATCGGTGGATGGAGTCCTTAACAACCAAACGACGCTCTTTTCAAGGGTCCTTCTTCTACTTGTTCTTGCTGGGGGAAACTTTCGACAACAATGGAACTCCTCACAGACGAAGCAAGAAGTTTTCCAAGGACTTCTCAAAAATAACAAAGCGAGAGAGAAGATCGACTCGCGATTCCTCGGGCGAAGAAAAGTCAAACAAGTCGCTGCTCCTCCAGGAAGAGATGCTCGAGAGCAACTGCAGCCAGCCGTTAAAGTCCTTTAAGCGCATCCATCGAAACGTCGGATGCCGCACGGTGGCCCCAGACCTCGATCCCGACTCTCGCCACCCCCCGCGATGCAGTGGCCGGGAAGGAAGCGTGTAAATTTCTGCTTTTATTCGATTCACACTCAATTGCACCACGCCAGCAGACACGGGGGAGGTGGGCTGAAGGTGGGGCGGCAACAGCGGATCCTTTTCCGCCGGCAGCAAAACCGCTGCCGAAGCAATTTCCAACAATTTGCATTAGTTGTCTCGCCAACAACAACAACATCACCGCATATAAAATCAACAACACACACACATGCACAACACGTCGACACGTCGGTGTGTTTGTATTTGTGTTTGCGTGCATGCGACACGATTCGTTGCGATGCGATGCGAGGCAAATCGAGGCGACGTCACGTGGCAGGGCGCGGAATTAAAAAACGTTCGTCCTCGAAACGTTTCCACGATTTCAATTGCAGCGTTGCCGACTTCATTTCCGAGAGACAACAATTTCCTCCTCCTCCTTCCTTCCCTCCCGCCCATCGATCGAGGGTTCGCTCAATGAACTGCGTACTTGAAGGAGGTCGTCGTCCGTCTCTCTCCTCATTTCCAACTACTGCCATTCCAGGCAGAAGTCCATATATTCTCTCGCATCGGCGAAGGAAACAAATGCCGCTCCAATTTTCCCACTGCTCGAGTCCTGTTCGTCCATCCATTCATCCCGCCCATTGTCCCTTCCTCCTCCTTCGCAGGACCTCGAGTTGGTGTCTTGTGTCCTGCACTCCTTCTCCCCGGCTCATTTGCATCACAAATATCTCCGCATTTTGGCGACTTTGGGAAACTTTGGCCATTAAATTGAACGCCAACTCTTTTCGCTTTCTCTCTCACTCTCACTATTTCGCTCTCCCTCCCCCGATGCAATTGAAGTTTGTTTACTTTTTCCAGCATCAGCTCTTTCGCGGTCTGTCGTGCCGAACGGCAACCGTTCGTGGCGAACCCATTTCCGCTTCCGGTATGGAATTTCCGCTTCCGCTGCGTTACTTCAACGGTTCGCACTCCATTGAATTTATCTCAATTTGAACGTATTTCATAGTGAATGGTTTATCAATTTGATAAATTGCGGGACGTCTTCGACTTCTAAACACGGAAACTTGCGCCATTCCAGGACAGCTCCTCCTCCTTTCCACCTCTCTCCTTCTTTCTTTCTTTCAACCTTCCGTCCCCTCCTCCCCTTCACACGACTGCACCGCCTTGAAGTGTGCTTCGTTATTTCTGGCTTCGTGTCTGCCAGATTTCGATTCCTCAAGGGTGAAATATTTTATTGCCGATATAAATCTTATTTATTTTGTTGTAGCAACTTTCCTCGCTCGCTCGCTGGCTCACTGCTGCTGCAGTCGATTCCGCTTTATTGACTCCTGGCTACAGACCGGGACCACGACGACGACCAAAGGGAGGGCGCGAGGCCGACAGGGAGTGGACGAGTGTGTCTTAGAACTTTCGGGCGAGTCCTTTTCCCCGAGCGATGCCTCCTCCCTCCTCGTCAACCGTTCGTCGCCGTCGTCTTCGTCTCCTCGCTCCCCCCGGCGCCCCCGAATGTCGACGGTTTTATCGTGTAGACCAAAAATTCGATTTCTTTAATCGAATCTTATCGCTTTCGTCTCGTAGTCGGCGGCTGCCGCTCCTGCTGCCGCGACCTGGGCGCTCGCTGTCTCCCGATTTATGGACCGTTTCAGCAATATGTCAATGCGCATTGTTGTTGTCGGTGTCCCTGGAAGGAGAGGGAGAGAAGGACGAGAGACGACCGAGGACATCGCGCACGACGTGTGGCACAAATTGTGTTTCGTTGTTTCTATTCAATTATCGCCCGGGAGTGGGCAGCCAAAGAGCTCAATATTGAATTGATTGCGGAAGAATAGAACCGTCTCCGACCCCACTCGGAGATCCACTCGAATTCGGAAATAATCCATGGGAAAGCTTTGCGAGGGTCGTAAATATCGGAGACGAAGAGATCTTCGGGTGAGGATGGAACTGGGCTCGAAAATTCCCCCTAATCGCTGCTAATAGGAAGTGAGTATTTAAATAGCCAGCCACGTTTTCGCCGCTTTACAGCTCGGCGACCACTCGGCTGGACCCTCTTCTGGACGAGATCAGCTCGAGAACATGACACATTGACACAAACTATCGCTCAATTAATCAGGTTAACAGATTATCGACCGGAAGCCAGAGTCCTCTGCCGAACCCTTGTTTCCCCGGTGGGTCGGGGGAGGTTTATCAGATGACAAGTGGCTCCATCGTCATTTTTGAAGAGGGTCGCATTACAAGCAAAACAAACGACAATCGAAAGAATTAACGGAGACACTCGAGACGAAAGGAGTGAGGCATGGAAAGATAACGCCAACAACAAGAGACCCGAGGCCGCATCTGACCACGAGGGGGTTGACAAAAACACAGATTGTTGGCCATGGAACAAGCCGATGTGCCCCAGGGATGGATCTCACTCTCCTGTGATTCGATGGGATTAATGCCCGCAGATTTTGGAAATTCCAAATTAATAGACATTATAAGAAATTATTCGCAAAATAATGTTATAATAAGATATTTACATCATGGTGATTGTTAATGGTTTTGTAACGCAATGGATTAAGTTTTTGAAAAATGTTTGGTATGAATTCATGTTTTGTTTTTAATGTAAATAATTAATAAATAAAATGATATAAAAATATTTAAATTTAAAAACTTTAATTTTAAATTCAAATGATTTAAAAATTACCTGTATGTATTCTGGAATTTATTGATGATGTGAACTTTTGCACACAAATAATTCATTTTTCTCACGCCGAAAGATACAGATTCAACATTGAACGAGGTGGGGAATTGATTGAATATTGCAAGAGACTTCGGGGGGCGAATGAAGGAAGCACACTTGTATATTAATTTTTTAAATTTTAGTTTTAAACACTCACTTCTTTTTTATTTGAATGAACACGTTTTAATATTTTTATTCACTTTATATTTTCTCTTCACATTTTTTTAAACAAAAATATCCAAACATTTTTTTTATATATATTTTTTCATTTTTTGTTTTATTTGCTTTCTTTTAACGATTTTTTGAATTTTTCTTCTTCTTCTTGGATTCTTTTATTTCACTGCACTTTTTGATTTAAATACTCACTTTTCTTTTATTAAAAAGAGGAAATTTTACACATTTCACTATGCTCTCCTTTTGATTTCTTAATTTTCATATTTTTTTTTTTAAATTTTCTTCTTCTCGGTATTATTTAGATTCTCTCGTTTCAATTTCACTTCACTTTTTCTTTTAAACACTCACTTCTAAAATAGATTATAAAATATTAAGACGAAAATAATTTTACACATATTAAATTATTTTTTTCACTATGCTTTCATTATAATTACATAAATTAACATATTTTTCACGATTACATACATATATATTTTCCACAGGTGACTTGCAAATTTTCCTTCTTTCCTTTTGCTTCTAATTTTTTCTTTGATTTCACTTCACTCTTTCTTACATTCGCCCCCATTGCCGTGTTATTTGAAAGGGATTTAAAATAATTTTAAAAGATTTTCCGCACTTTTGTTCAAGAATTTCACGTTTTCCCAATTTTGCATTCACGATAGAACTGATTTGTTTTGTTTTTTTGACAGTTCGCTGCCGGTGGCGCCCGAACATGTTTGGGTTTGTTCGTTTTCGATCGCCGCTTTCCTTTGTTGACGATGCTCTTGGTGAAGAGTGAGACAGAGAGAGAGAATGGAGCAGAGAGAAAGTTGAGCAGAGGATGTTGATGAGAGTTCGGGAGAGCGACATTGTTTACTTTTTTTTGTTATTCTCATGATGTGATTTAGAGCTTGCATATATTGATTCTGATCTTTATTTTTTATTAATTAATCTTATTATCTTGTGTTTAAATAATTTGTACAATACTTAAACTGAAATTACTTCAATTGCGGAGGCAGGAGGAATTTTTAAAACAAACAAAATCAAAACAAACGACGACCAAAACAAATGACGATCAAACAAACAACAACCAAAGCAATTATACAACCGAAGACTTATTCGCATTATAGAATTATTATTATTTCAAAGACATTGTTGACGATTTTTCATGGTTTTTATTTGTATTAACTAATTTCACTTCGATTTCATAATTACGAATTAATAATTTGCATGTATTCGAGTTAATTACACAATGTATTCGCTTGCGTACATTATTGTAGACTTTATAGTTTATATTTATATATTATAGTACAGTATATCAGTATATAATTAAATGTATTCGTAGATGGTTCTCATATAAAATAACGACTATAAATTGTGTTCTCCTATCGCTCTGAATATCAATATCAATTACAATGTATTTAAATAAAATAATGCTTTAACAAAACAAACAAACGAAAAATAAAAATAATAAAATTACAAATACGAATACAAATTCATATGTTAAAAACAAAAGAATTTCAATTAGAACTAAACGCGAAAAGGGTGTTTTTAAAAACTATTGCATTCGAATGGTTTGTGTCTGCCTCGGGCCGGGTCCTTCGAACCAAAGGAGCCCAACCGCTATAATACAGGGTGAAACGCTTCTTTGAACTAACTGCTAGAGTAATTAGGGACTTAAGTAGTTGATGTACGTGTAGGTGTATGTGTGTGACCACGCCCACAAAGCACGTCGTCGTTCGTTGTTCTTCGTCGACCTTTGTTCGTTGGTTGGTTCGGCTGGTTCCCAAGCGACTTGGGCGAGCTTTACATTAAGTTCTGTAATTTCCGAGAATAACTTACAACTAGGACATACAATTTCGGAAATAAAACAATTTGCATGCAACTGAATCTGGGCACACAGCGCGCATGTGTGTGTGTGCGTGTGAAATTACAAGGCGTCAATGTAAAGCTGCAATTTTGAGTATTTGCTCCTCTTTAGAAGGCGTTAAACTAGGGTTAATTTGGGCTCTAGAACGGGGTATTTTATAGTTGTCTCAACTAGTGGAAGGCAGTGGAAGGTTCTGAAGTAGGGGAAGTCGCTTCAGCTCTCGTGGGAATCTCGTCCTCCTCTATTGTACCTCGCTATCACTATCGCTCTTCTCTGCAATCAAAGGTTACACATTAGTATATGAGTCGATTTTAATCCCTAGGAATCACAAACCTTTCTTTCCCGTGTAGGCGTGTCGTTTCAGTCGGTCGTACAAGTCTTCCTTGGTGCCGTACAGCGAGGCGTTCGACCTCGCCAAGGTGCTCATCTTTCCTCCGTGGAGACCTGCAAACAAGAGACATTAGAAATCATTGTCAGAGAAATCAAAATTTGGACCGATCGTTTCAATTCGTTTTTTCAATCAAATATCTGATAAATCAATATTTTTTCAATAATTTTTTGATCGAATTTTTTTAAATATTTTTGAATTTAAAAAATTTTTAAAAATAGATCGAATATAATAAGAAAACATTTATAAAAGAACATTTTCAAAAAAATAAATTGTAAAATATCGATCACAAATTTATCAAAAATTCTTTTTGGAAATTATCGAAAAATATCAATTAGAAATTTGTCGAACATTCTTTTTCGAAATTATCGGAAAAATATCGATCAGAAATTTTTTGAAAATATTTAATGAAACGATCGAAAAATATTGATCAGAAATTTATCTTAAAAATTTAATTTAAAAATAATTGTAATGTGTGATTTATATTATAAAAGCCACATCGGTTAATAATGGAATGGGTTTTAAGGCCATCAGTTGAACTCACCGTCCTTCATGTAGGTCTCGTTGTAGAAGTTGGGCATCTCCCAGCCGTCCTCCTCGTCGTCGTAGTAGTGGGCGTAGGTGCTGTGGTGCGAGGGCGCGATCGACTCCGCGTACGGCGTGTGCGCGCCGTAGTAGAAGTTCACCTGGGAGCCGGTCTGGTCGATCGCTGGCGTGAGCATCTTCTTGGGGTCGCGTCGCTTGGTCGACCGCACGCAGATCATCCAGATGAGCAGCACAATGACGATGATGAAGATGACGGCGCCGGCGATGCCGCCCGCGATGTAGGCGAAGTTCGAGCGCTCGACGCAGCGGGGCCCGGTGAAGGAGCCGACGCAGCGGCAGGACGGGGTGCCCTTGAGGTCCTTCACGCAGGTGCCGGAGTTCTCGCAGAAGCCGTCGCACACGTCGGTGCACTCGACGCCGGTGCCGTTGAAGCCCGGCTTGCAGGCGCACCGGAAGTCCGACGTCTCCGGCTCCATGATGCAGTAAGGCGTTCGGGTCGCAGTGCGGCCGGCCCTCGGCGATCTGCTCGCAGGGGTTGGTGCACTCGGACTTGGCGGTGGCGCCGGTGATCTTGGTGCCGTGGTTCGGCGGGCACTGGATGCACGAGGTCTGCTGCGACTCGGGCTGGTAGAAGCCCTTGCGGCACTCGACGCACATGTTCAGCGTGCCGTTCAAGTAGGTGCCGGGCGAGCAGACGGGCAGCGTGCACTCCTCGACCGAGGAGGCGCCCACCTTGGGCGTGGTGCGGCCCAGGGGGCAGGCGGCGCACGAGGGCTGGACGCCCTGCAGGCGGTAGGTGCCGCGCGGACACGGCTCGCAGCGGCCGTCGACGCCGAGTTGGAGGCCGGAGGCGCACTCGTCGCGGCACTCCTTGCGCGAGGTGGCCTCGCTGGAGCGCGTCGTCTGGCCGAGGCCGCAGAGCTCGCAGCCGAAGGCGCCCTCGTTGGGCTGGTAGAAGCCGTGGCCGCACGACCGGCACAGGCCGGTCTCCGCGTCGAAGTACTTGCCGGCGGGGCAGCGCTCCTTGCAGTCGGCGGCGGAGCGGGCGCCGGGGCCCGCGGTGACGCCGGGGCGGCCGGCGATCACGGGGCACTTGCTGCACTGCAGCTGGCCGGCCTCGGACTGGTAGGAGCCGCGCTCGCAGGCGACGCACGTCTTGTTGGCCGTGTCGTAGAAGGTGCCGATGGCGCAGGGCACGCAGTCGGGGATCATGACCACCTGGCCGACGGGGCAGGCGTACTCCGAACTAAGGTCGAGGGAGGCGGGGTCGGGCACCGTGTTCGGGAGGATGTCCTGCACGGCGAACTGGTCGTCCTCGAGGATGAGCTTCTCGAGCAGAGCCTTGACGCTTGAGCGCTCGCCGGTCGACGTGTGGATGACTGGGTCGCTGTGGACGAAACATGGATTAGTCTTTGTCTTCGTGCAGGTCGTTGGGGTCATTTGGGGTTAGGCAAGCAGGGGTTAGTGAAGCACGGATTAGCACAGATTAGTGGCAAAGCAGGGGCGAGAGGGGGTTATTGAAGCGGTGGCAATGGGCAGCGGGGTTAGAGCGGGGGCAAGCGGCGTGTTTTGGGATCTCGAGGGACCTACTTCACTGAGGGGAAGGCTATCTCCAGGGTGTACGTGTCGCCGCCGGTCTGCTGGCGTCCCTGGCGGGCGCGCGTCTCGACCTCCTCGTTCTCGCTACAAAGTGTGGGAGGTTACGTTAAGACACAACACATAAACATGTACTTAAACACATAGTAGAATAACCACAAGCATCCATCACAGGGATCACACACAAATCCTCTTTTTAACACAGACACAAACGTGGACACAAACATTGGCATAAACATGGACACAAACATGGACACAAACATTGACACAAACATAGACAATTATGGACACAACCATCAACTCAACCACAAACATAAACACAAACATAAATAGACTAAAAAGATCGAAAAGAGGACTCACTTCAAGACAGGGATCTCTGCCTCCAGGACGTAGGTGCCGCCGTCCTTGGTCTGGCGGCGGGAGCGGCTGTTCTGGGCGGCGCGATAGTGATCGCACTTGACGTCGATCTGGATGTCTTTGCACTCCCTGGTTCCCTCAACGGAGTACGAGCAGAAGTTCCAGTCGCGATTCAACGCATTCACCGAGCTGGTCACCTTCTGGCGCAGGACTCCCTGGCCGGCCTTGTTGCACAGCACGTCCGAGGGGAAGAGCATCTTGATGCGGAACACGCGCTGAGCGGGCTTCGCAGCTGTTCGGGGAGAGAGAGAGAGTTAACAATTGATCCCAATGCCAATAGTTCGATGACTTACGAGAACATGAGGGGTAGACCAGAGGCATCGAGGGTTCGCGCGTCGGTCGCCAGAAGCCCTCGGCGCCGCACGTTGTAGAACTCGGGCACCGCCTCGGAGAAGCGCAGGCCCTGGTTGCACGCGATCTCGCAGACCTTGAACTGGCCGCCGGCGCCCCAGTCCCTTGCAGACCTGGGAGCCACCGACGGGGTCGGCCAAAGGCGGGCAGAAGTCAGCTGTAGGAAGAATCAAAATTAGTCTCCGGTCTCCATAAAAAACCACCCAATGAATACTCACTCAGCAGAGACACCTTGAAGCTGCACGTGGCCGTGTTGCCGGCGGCGTCCGAGGCGATGTAGGTGATGTCGTAGGTGCCCCAGAGCAGGGTGGTTCCCGGGCGGTGGCCGTTGCGTTCGACGATCTTGGTGACGCCGATGTTGTCGCTGAAGTGCGGCTCGTCCCAGGTGACCACGGCCGAGCCGTTCTTGGCGATGACCCACAGGTCGCCGGGGCAGTGCTCGACCACCGGCGGCTCCTTGTCGACCTGCAGCTGCTGGCAGTTGGGGCCCGTGTAGCCGTTGGGGCAGCGCCGCTGGCCGCACATCGAGGGCACGGTGCGCTCGACGCCGCCGGCGGTCACCTCGTAGCCGGCCCAGTTGAGCACGAGGCCGCCGTAGAGCACGGGCTCGGAGCGGCAGTCGCGCACCTGCTTCTGGATCTCGGAGGTGGTGTCGAGGGCGCGGCCCCAGACCTGCGCCTTGGTGATCGTGCCCTGGAAGCCGGCGTCGGCGTAGGCCACGGCGTGCTTGGCGACATCGGGTTGGGGGCGGCCGAGGACGGCCCAGGCGAA
>CM029566.1:0-158141 GCA_017309665.1 Coelopa frigida
ATAACAAATCGCAGTTGCCACGATTTTTTGGATATGTTTTGTAGTGGATTTGGTTCCGTTTTCTAAGCAAATGTGGGTTTTGGTAAAACTATATTAAAAAGTAGCCACTGCTTTTTTCATTCCCTGATTCTCAGGTCTTCGTACTTTCTACCACAGAAAACTGTATTTTCTACTATCTACCACAGATTAATCAGTAATCTGTGCTATCTACTTTTCGAGAACATGTATCTAACTTTCCTACGTTATCTCACTGCTTCTAACCTCACGATACTTTTTGAGTAATTGGGCCTGTACTTGATGGCCGGATTAAGGCCCAATTATAGTGCGTTCACACGAGCCAAATTTTCGGCTGAAAATCAGATTTTCAAAAAAGCCGTTCACACGAAAAAATAGATTTTCATACGTCAGATTTTGGTTTGGCGGTATTTCTTTTCTTTGTATTGGTGTGTATTCTACACACGTTGTTATCGACTTCTTCATTGTGTTGGAATGAATATGACATCAGGGTAAAGGATTTTTGTGAAATAGTACTTTTTTCAACAAAAACCACGGTTGCAAACCGAAAATTCTTGATTTTCGATGAAAATCCGCCGAAAATCTCATTTTCATTTGACAGTTATTCCAAGGCGAAAATCACATTTTCGGCTGATTTTCAGCGAAAATCGATTTTGGGCCGAAAAGTAGCCCCGTGTGAACATGCTATTAGTCAAGAAGTAACGTGCGGTGCGGTGAGGTTGATGGCCCGATTAGTCAACGCATAGCATGGCATGGCATACGCATGGACGCATAGAAGCGATTACTCAAGTCCTATGCTATGTTGGGTAAAGGAGTTGCCATATGCGAATGTTGAATTTTAAATTTATAATGAAAAGTTTTTCGTTATGGTAACACTGGAGAAATTGAATTGGTAAGTAGTAGTCTAGATGGATATAGATTTATGTTTGTATTTTTTAATTTTGTGTACTTTGTGGTTAAATAATAGGGGTATTCAGAATTCACAAATTTGTTTTTGTAATCTACGATTCTAGCAATCTACGATTCCACGCTCGTACGCGATTTGTACCTCTCGTAGAACACGTAGAATCAATTTTGTAAATGTTGCCAACTTTTGCAGTGAAAACAAAACATAAATATTTTTGCAAAAAAGTGAAATAATTGTGAATAAAACGACTAACAATTGTACATAAAAATATTATAAAGTATTATAAGACACAATTCCATTAAAAATTTCGAATTTCTGTGAAAAAAATTTCCGATAGTACTATTTTTGGGCCGCGAAATTTCGATTCATCTGAGATAAAACAATGCAGTGGCAACATTCCTCAATTCGTCCTTCAATTATAATTTTTTGAGTCCGAAAATTGAATACATTCATTCATATTCACATAAAACATCATGCATTTTGGAAAATAAAACTATTTGTGGTCTAAATAATTATGTTACAGTGTCCGAAAAGAAGAAACATGAGCAACCTCTAAAGCAATTAAACAGAGATGTCAATATGTTGCAATACATTTTCTTTCGAATGAAAGGGATTTTTAAAAATAGTTGGATCAACTTTTGAATAAAATGAAAAAAATAGTATGCGACATTCACACATTTTAATTATAATTTTAGAATTATACTAACATCATTTTTTTTAATACATTTATGCATGAAAAATCATAAATTATTATCTCAAAAACGGGCAACCTGTTCAAAAATATGCATCACCTCTCCAAATCACTTTACGTCGTCTGATCAGGTGTTCAGACATGTCGAGCCTACGAGACTGAAGGCTGAAGCACATAAAGAGCGTTGGAAGCGTCGCGTCAGACTTCAACGTTGACAGACGAGTTGAAATACATTGTTTCTTACGGGAGCGAACACATAAGACGAGGCGCGTCAACGAGGCGTTTGACGCGCCTCAAACGCGTTGTTGAGCAAAATATTAAATGAAAAAGAAAATTGTTCATGAAATGTTTGAGGGATTGATAAATAATGAATTCTGGAATATAAGAATAACGTTTGCTTTCATAAAAATCTCTAAAATTTAGAGAAAATCATTCTTAATTTTCACACTTCAAAGCGGTCTATGTGTTCGGCTCGGCGTCGCCACCGGCAACGCTATCAACGCGACGCTTCCAACGCTCTTTATGTGCTTCAGCCTTGAGTCTGAATACCCCTAATGCAAAGTTGATATAGTGTGTTCGGAGGTGGAATGTTCGACCAATAAATGTTGACTTTTATTAGTATGGCAAGTTCCAAAAAATTTAATAATCCGATCCAGAACATATATAACAAACAAAATGCAATCCTGCAATAAAAACTCAGGTTCCACAACCCATTTTGACAACTCTTTTACGTTGGAATCTATTTTCTACAGGTCGTCATGCCATGCTAAGTTTTCACTAATCGTTTGTACAGAACTCCCTTTGACAGGTTCGGTTTCGAGCCATGCCATGTCATGCTATGCGTTGACTAATCGGGCCATCGCTAATGGCACCTCCGAACACACCATATCAAATTTGCATTATTTAACCACAAAGTACACAAAATTAAAAAATACAAACATAAATCTATATCCATCTAGACTACTACTTACCAATTCAATTTCTCCAGTGTTACCATAACGAAAAACTTTTCATTATAAATTTAAAATTCAACATTCGCATATGGCAACTCCTTTACCCAACATAGCATAGGACTTGAGTAATCGCTTCTATGCGTTCATGCGTATGCCATGCCATGCTATGCGTTGACTAATCGGGTCATGAAGACTACAGATATCTTTGGTGCAGACTAGAGGTCTCGATTTCTGTCCGCACATGCTCGTTGGCCCGGGCGCCCCGGTATTTACGGCCCGGGCGGATTATTCGAGCCGATACAAGCCGTCGAGTCTTCGTGGACAAACACGAAGCAGGTAGATAAGAGAGAGGGAATGGTTTTTGAGCGTCGCTTTTGGTTTTATGACCATTTGTGTTGTTTTGTATTTTGTCTATTCGTTTTGTTTTTGTTGTTTGATTGCGTGCATTTGTAGCTGTTGGTTCTTTGTTCTGTATAAGTTTGATGATGTGTTTTGATGACTCTTCGCAACGAGTGAAATGCGTGCATATGAGAATATGAATCTGCGTAGTTGGCTACATAGATTGATGCGCGCATGTAAATAGCGCGTAAATGATTGTGAAATGATTAATTTCACAATATGCACCTGATAAATACACTTAAGTTCAGACTTAGGTAATCTGAATACCCATAATGATATGCTTCACATGGTTCCACAAGAACGACTACAACTTCGACTTATGTTGAAATTACATACTTGTTGGAAAAACACTTTATAATTTCCATTCAAATTAATTTAGTTTTCTTTGACAATCAAATATTTGTAGCGTCAGTAAATTGTATATTTTCTTTCTCCGATTTTGAATCTTATTGAATAAAGACGTGTATTAATTTTGTAAAGAAGTAGTTTTTATTTCAACATATAAATTTCATAGCTCAAAAACTAATAATCAGTCCGAAAATAAATCATTTTGTTAATATAGCCAATCTTTAAAAACTGCAAAGGGAAGTAATTAAGAATCGTTCCTAGACATTTGTATACACACATTTTTTAAACTTCAAATCACGATTCATCACTGTATTCTTCCAAAGAACAAATATCTTCGACAATGGCGCATAACGTACTGATAGTCTGCTTGGATATAAATACAAGATTAAACCAATTATTGACCAAAAAGAGCATTATAATATACAAAAAATTGCTCACTCCTTAGATTTTGATTCAAAATAGTACAAAATTCCTTTATTTTTTCAGTAATTTTTCATTTTTATCATATCTTCTCAATCAAGCATGTATATGTATTTTTTCCGCAAAAACTGTTGGTTTGAATTCAAGTGGTGTCAATTTTTGGCATAAATGCAGTTTACAACCCCTTTCCGATATCAAAAACCAAGTATGCAGATTGATAGTCGTATATGCACATAAAAAACCGCCAAAATATCTCGGTGTGATCTCCCCCCATTTAGGAGAAAATTGTGGTCAAAATTAAAACTAATCGCAAACTAACAGCAAACAGGTGAACAGATTTGACGACTCGACCCCTGATGTGTCTGTTTCGACTCGTCAACTCAAGTTGAACCGTCTATGTACTCGATTGACTCGAGTTATGGCCCGATTAGTCAACGCATAGCATGGCATGGCATACGCATTACTCAAGTCCTATGCTATGTTGGGTAAAGGAGTTGCCATATGCGAATGTTAAATTTTAAATGTATAATGAATAGTTTTTCGTTATGGTAACACTAGAGAAATTGAATTGGCAAGTATTCTAGATGGATATAGATTTATGTTCGTATTTTTTAATTTTGTGTACTTTGTGGTTAAATAATGCAAATTTGTAATGGTGTGTTCGGAAGTAGAATGTTCGACCAATAAATGTTGACTTTTATTAGTATGGCAAGTTCCAAAAAATTTAATAATCCGATCCAGAACATATATAACAAACAAAATGCAATCCTGCAATAAAAACTCAGGTTCCACAACCCATTTTGACAGCTCATTTACGTTGGAATCTATTTTTTGCAGGTCGTCATGCCATGCTATGTTTTCACTAATCGTTTGTACAGAACTCCCTTTGACAGGTTCGGTTTCGAGCCATGCCATGCCATGCTATGCGTTGACTAATCGGGCCATTAAAAACGTATTCGCATCATCACATAATGTCACACATTCGATGAGATGACGGCGTTGCGTCATAAACGACCCCAATCTTTTTGTTTGTAACAACCTGAATCAGACTACATTATATACACAAAAAATAAATATAACAAACGAGTTACAAAAATTTGATATACGTAAGTATATTCTTGTTTAAACTTATATTATCCAATAATCTACATTTGCTTTACACTTTAAATTCTATACTATAATTGCGTTCATTACATTTTACGTTTATACAAAAAACCAAGAAATCTGTTTTAGGGTTTTCAAATGTTGTTTGCTTAAATTCGAATTGTTTATACAAAAGGTTGGCTTTTACTTTTAATTAGGGCTCTCGATTTTTCCGGGTAGCTCACAATACCCGGGTGCCCGGGCGCTCGAATACCCGGGCAATACTCGGGTAGTACCGTCACGGTGTCGAATGAACCGACACGGTGTCGAATGAACCGACACGGTGTCGAATGAACCGACACGGTATCGAATGAACCGACACGGTGTCGAATGAACCGACACTGTGTCGAAACAACCGACACTGTGTCGAAACAACCGACACTGTGTCGAAACAACCGACACTGTGTCGAAACAACCGACACTGTGTCGAAACAACCGACACTGTGTCGAAACAACCGACACTGTGTCGAAACAACCGACACTGTGTCGAAACAACCGACACTGTGTCGAAACAACCGACACTGTGTCGAAACAACCGACACTGTGTCGAAACAACCGACACTGTGTCGAAACAACCGACTCTGTGTCGAAACAACCGTCACAGTGTCGAAACAACAGTCACAGTGTCGAAACAACAGTCACTGTGTCGCAAGAACAGTCACTGTGTCGCAAGAATAGTCACTGTGTCGCAAGAACAGTCACTGTGTCGCAAGAACAGTCACTGTGTCGCAAGAACAGTCACTGTGTCGCAACAATCGGCACTATGACGACCTTTCGACACATCTTCGGGTGTTGCATCGAAACGACGGACATCGTTCGGACTTTCATGCGAAGGAGCAGGTAGCGGGCGATTGCTTTGAGGCAGAGTGCGTCGTTTGTTGTTGTTTTTTGTTTGTTGTTTGTTTTGATGACTCTTTGATGTGTTATGCTTTGCATGAAATGCATATAAAAATTAGAATCTGCGCATTTGAAGTGCGTGTATATGAATGTGTAGGAATTCATTTCACAATCTGCAATTGATTAATGTAATTAAGTAATTGATATTTGTTATTTGTTATTGATGTTATTTTTTTTTAATTTATAAACAAATTATGAACTAAATAAAAAATAAATTTCTTAAAATTATTTTATAAAAAAAAATTGAACTGTGAAAATTGAAAAATTGAATTTTCTAAAGAAATATTATTTATAAAAAAAATTTTCTATTTTTTCAAAATTTAATAAAAAACGTTTTATAAAATAATTATATTAAACAAATATCAATTTCTTCATTACATTAATCAATGCAGATTGTGAAATGAATTCCTACACATTCATATACACGCACTTCAAATGCGCAGATTCTAATTTTTATATGCATTTCATGCAAAGCATAACACATCAAAGAGTCATCAAAACAAACAACAAACGACGCACTCTGCCTCAAAGCAATCGCCTGCTACCCGCTCCTTCGCATGAAAGTCCGAACGATGTGCGTCGTTTCGCTGCAACACCCGAAGATGTGTCGAAAGGTCGTCATAGTGCCGATTGTTGCAACACAGTGACTGTTCTTGCGACACAGTGACTGTTCTTGCAACACAGTGACGGTTGATGCGACACAGTGACGGTTGATGCGACACAGTGACTGTTGTTTCGACACTGTGACGGTTGTTTCGACACAGTGTCATTCATTCATTAGCTCGAATACCCGGGTAGCCCGGGTTACTCGATGCCCGGGTAATCGAGACCCCTACTTTTAATATTATGTCTATATTCAAAGATACAGTTAAATTAAAATAAACATCTTACATCATCAATGTTATAATATATTGCTAAGAAAAAACTGCACCCATCATGAGATACTGTAGTATTTTCATAAAACATAAAATTATAAATAATTTTGATTCGGTTGCAGTTATCTAGTCTTGTGTTTGCTAATAAGTTATAACTGAAGGAACGCAGTATTTCATCGTAAAAATTGTGATAATATCAGTGGCTACTTATAGTACCAATACAGCTAAAATTACGATAAAAATATAGATACACTAAAAATATTCTTAATAATATTTGTTAAAGTAAAAAAGGGTTTTCTTTCTGTTCAAGAAATAAATAAAACGCAATTTAGAGTTTAATATTCGAAGAATAATACATATAATATTATTTTAAATATTAATTTCAGACAATATTTAATTCAGTATAATAAATGCATGAACTTCATATTCGAGTTTCTGTAATTCAAGAATAGCAAAGGTTAAATTTCATTCCACCGTTTAACAAAATTAGTTGTGTTAAATTGGATACAACGATTATATATAAAAAATATAAATTAGGAAAATATAAATACTTTTTTTCATTGGTCCAATTTTAACAAAATTAGATGGAAAGCATATTGTTTTAGATCGGGATGGAGATAGTCTGTATACTTAATTAACTTAATAGGTATGAAAATAATCAATATCAAATAATGACGTAAATATAAATATACCTTTACTTCATTGTACAACATTGAGAAATTCATGAAGTTTCTAAATTATTAAGGGTTCACTTAACTCGTATTGAAAGTGAGGCGAATACAAAAATTAAAATTTTAATACTATGCGATTGAAATCGTCTGCAATGCTTTTCATTCGAAGGGTAGATGCTAGATATGCGTCACTAATCAGCTCATTACCAATTACATATAATGGATTTTCATTTGTATTTAGTTCATATCGATTACTATAAAATGAATGGCCTGATATTAATTAAAATATGCATTATGTATAAATAGGTGAGAATTTTTCGAAATATAAATATACGTACCACTTGAAAAAAATTTGAAGTTTCTACATTACTTTCGATAAAGAAGTTGTCAACAATAGTTGTGTTTAATAGGGTTAAATTTTGTGATCTTCTTTTTGTAGTATCCATGCTGTTATCCTGTAGGTGTCAGCAAGCGGAAGTTTCTTCTCCGTCTAACGTGCAAGCAACATTCTCCAATTTATGTGCCAAATGTAACTTTTTACAATTTAAATCGAATTCCATGGTGTGCATTATCTTTTGAAATAATAAAAGAAAATATAAGTAAAAGGTTTTAATGTCACATGCTGCACTTACCTGATCCCTGTATTTTGTTACATAAATATATAGCTCTTTCAATGCAGCAATAGTATCAAATTCGTCATGTTGTTGAACTGATAGTTGTTGCATAGCTGTATTCATTTCCTGATCACTTATTTGGGGCAGTCGAGAAACCTCACGATAAAACTGCTTAACCATTTTGCGATATTGAGGAATGTCCTAATAATAAAAAATATTGAATTAATATATGATATATCCTTGACTAAAATACTGCTTAATTACAAACCTTTGCAAAAAGTAATTTGTTGGAAGGTGAATCTTTCCCCAAGCGATGCTCAGTTGTTGAACACGCATCCATGAAAGTTTGTGCTATCACACTAAGGCATGAATCTACGGTAACAGTTTTATTTACATCAAATATAAAATCTGGGTTTTTGATAAAATTGACCCAGAATCGTAATGGCAAGCTATTCGATTTCCAAGCATGTACAATTTCCATATCCGCAATATCATGACGACGGGCTGCTTCATCCAGAAGATCAAAAAGCCATTTTACTGCAGGTGGAAGTTCTTCGTTAACGGTAAGAATTGTCGCAAAGAAATCATCCACGAATTTTTGTATGGTGCCTTTGGCTGCTAACAAACGAGTTAAATAAACTTCAGGTATTGTTTTATGCGATCGTTCATTTATAGTGCCGATAGCTGTTCCAGTAGCTGTCGAGGCTGATATTGCAGCGTTTTTCATATTCATGTAATGATCTGGCACTACGGGTTTAACCAAGTGATAAACACGAGGTTGTTGTAAACCCGATTCTAAATCATTATTTATAATTATATGTGACTGAGAATTATTTATATAATAAACTGAAATTCAAAGTGTGGGTTAGTTTTTAAAATATGCCGAAATATAAAAAAAAAAAACCTACAGTTATGATAAGGCGGGTGTTTATTGTAATTCATATGATAATTATCATTCTGCCGTGCAATTAAAGACATTACTGCGGATTCTTTTACGCCATAATGTGCTAATGTATTTAGTCTTTTCCATCCGGAGATAGTTTTAGTAGTTAAGTCTTCATCTTGTAATGTCAAATGTCCACCACGTCCATGCCGCCACTCTAAATCAACCTCATGTACAGATGGTCGCATGGAAAACGGAGTGTTCTTGAAGAGTGCATCAAGAATTTTCGATTTCACCTGAGAAATAGTATCCCAATCCAAAACTTTACATTGTACTTTTTCATCCAGATCGTCCTGAACTATATGCAATATTACTACCGAGTGTTGTATTTGCTCATGTAATAAACGCTCTTCGGACAGCGAGTAGCGAGCGTCATGTGTAATTGCATCTACAAGACCCTTTTCTATTTGATGTTTAATGGCTTTGAAAAGCAAAAATAAACTGGAGCCTGCATATTCTTTAAGATAATCATACATGCAAATAGCCATATAATTTGTAAGCATTTTCTCTACTACACTCTCAGTGCGCCTTAGCATTAACTGGGGATGTTTGCTCATAACAGATTTATCAACCAAGCGCAATAAAAGACATTTTAATATTTCCGTCGCGTATTCCATCTTATTCATAAGTACAATCATTAGCAGTGATGCCACATTTACCCTATGAGAAAATAATATATTTCTTCTGCATATAGAAGTGTATGATAAAAGAAAACTTACTTGTCACGTATGTTGAAAGATTTTTGTGCTTCTAATGTTTCAATAAAACCGAGAACAAAGTACTTGTTACTAATTAATTGCTCGAATTGTAACATAGCAGTATCGTAATTAGTATGTGGACTATTCATTCGTATCTAAAAAAAATTGCTTAAACAATACGTAAAACGAGTACAATGAAGAATATATATTTACCTTTGGTGAGTTTAAAACAGGATGATCAGATACACCGGGAAAAAATACTTTCATAATGTAATTTACATGATCTAGCGTAGGAATTCCAGTACTTTCCAAATCTGCGGTTAAATCAGTCATATCCGTTTGCAATTCAGCAAAAGCTTGTTTACATTCAGAACGCACATTACTTTCCAAAGTAATCATTTGTATTTGGATGCGTTTGTACTCCCGTTCAGCTTGTGTCGATTTCCGTCGATAAATAATTAGAACAATTATTAAAAGGATAACTACTAAGAGTACTGTAAATGTGATGCCAAGCAAAGCATGTGAAAAAGAGTAAGGTTTCAGAAGATCATATTTTAAATGGCCTATCGAAAAGCGTAAATTACGACCAACTTTAACTACAACTAATGGCAAATCAACAGATTGCTCAATTCCATTTTCATCAGTAGAATCCGGTTGCTTATCTGGAGGAATGCACACTAATTGTGTCATTGCAAGACTTGTAATATTACATTGCATCATCCCTATAGTAACGTTGACATCATATTCGTCCGAAGCAATATTGAGGTGCTCTCCCTCAATTACTAGTGTGTCACCTTTATACAATTTAACACCATCGGGAAATGAAAAATATTTTGGATCACTAACATATACAATCGTACTTCTTATGTTTTGGTAATATTTGCTTAAATCACGAACAAATTTAACATTATCCATTATAAAACCCAATTGAAGATTAAGTTGAGTTTCTGGAATTTTTACAAACGCTGTTACTTCTGGTGAAATATTGCCATAATAACTAGGTGAAACGAGTTTTTTGCTAGATAGATGAATGTAAGAGTCTCGTAATTCTGCACTTCTTTTCTTTAAATTATCATTCACCAATTCAGATGTTGAAGCTCCCAAATTTCCACTTAATTGTAGCTGTTCTAATGCACGTTTATAATAAGCAAACTTATCATTAACTGACGGTGAGGGACATTCCATTTGATTAGAATTTATAACAATGCATGAACTCTTATTTATACGTTCGTTTTCGTAATAAACCTAAAAAAGAAGGTAAAATAAGAAAATTTGATCACATTTGAAAATAAAATCACATAAACAAAAGTGTAGATGTAGATTTTATAAATGGCTTTTGTACATACTTCAAGTTCTGGTTTTTGTATAGAATCTAGATGTAAACCGTGAACAGTCAGAACACGGCCACCGCTAGTAAAGCTTCTTAAGGGCTTGATTTGCATTATACGAGGATCTTGTGTATAGTTAAAAATTGAGCAGGGTCGAGGAGGTGGAACATGATATTGGAAAGCGAAATTTCCTCCTGGAGATGTAATCAATTGTTGTTGATCATAGCTGTACAACGGTGGATGGGTCGGATTTTGACAAGTAAATGTTCGATTAGCACCATCAACAACTAAACGTAAAGTTCGTATAGGCTCCGGTTGTGTGGCTTCTGATGTAACACATGTTAACCGTGAAGATGATGCTTGCGTTACGTTTATATGACACTCGTATTCATCAAGAAAAGCTCTAATATTAGACCCAATATTAAGATATTTTCCCATTAGGGATATTTGAGTTCCTCCAGACTTTGGACCAATTGTAGGTTGAAGACCAGTTAATTTAATATCCTTGAACTGAAATTGTACACTCGATTCAGTATATCCGGCTTCGTTTGCTACTTTTATGGGAGCAGTAAGTTCATGGCCAACTCTTCCAGTACGACATTCAATTTTAACAGATATTTCATAATTCACTAGTTCACATGGAACATTTCCAATTGAGATTTTCCCTCGGACATCTTCCTCACGAATACCTAAATTGCTACCCTCAATTGTTACTAAAGTTCCGCCTTCTATTGGCCCAGATAATGGCTTAATCATATCAATTCGTGGACGAGGGCATTCATTTGCTCGTGGCAAACTATGTGATGGAACTAAATCGCTGTGTTCATTGTGGACATTTGAACATGTCTCGTTATATACGCATGCATTTCCACACCAGGCACACTGATATTTGGGATCTCGAGTTACACATAAACTACAATCAGCATGCTCCCGATGTGAACCAAGAATATCACATTTATATAATATTATGGTAGCAGTATCAATGTAATGTAGTCTATTCCAAGTAATATCTACTTTAGCGATGTACTCGTGCGTATTAGTTTCATAGAAATACTGAAATAAAACATAGTCTCAAATTAAGATAAATATAAATTTATAAGGACTCACCGGAGTTTTTTCACAAACTACAACTTTATTGGATTCAATTCTAGCTGGCAAGAGCATTTGTGCTTCTTCAATTTGTACAGTGCATAAGAAACCGGAATGTGCATTTTTAGGTTTTGGCAAATTTTCGATTTCTAATCTAATTTCCTTCGGTACGCGAACTGGCAACAATATTGGGGACCGTAGTTGTTTAAGATGCGGACATACTTCTACAGTAGAAATTACATTCTCCAAATTACGGCAGTGTTCCAGTTTATGAACACATTTGTTATCGAAAATACACCAGTTACAATCCCACTTACTTCGCACACATTTTTGGCAGGTATTATGTCGAGAACAATCAAAAAATGCAAAAGATCGTGATACAAAGTCCTTGTTGGTCTCAGAGCTACGCACGGAGAGTGGTACTAATACATGGTCTAAATTTGGTTCTATTAAAGGTCTTTGGTCAATTGGCGGAGTCAAGCAGGCCAATCCATTTTCTAGGACCTCTGCATCAATTGGAGTTGAGTTGCCAAAAACACAACGATATTTGGCATTCAAAGGTTCCGGTAATGTACGTATAACAAGCTGAACATGTGAAAGCTCTGTAATTGGTATTTTATCTGGAACTATAGATTCGAAATCAATGCATTGCTGACCACTCCCAAGGGACAGCCATCGAGCAGCTGACGTGTCTTTTTGACAGGCAGAACGCACTGTACAACGTTTCTCCAAAGAACACCAACCGCAAAACGGATCACGAGATTCCAGACATGAAGAACAATTCGAATATACAGAACAATGTTCTATTCGGAGTTTTGTGAGCTAAAAAATAATTGTTAATATAGCAAAATAAATATGTATATATATATCTCTGAATATACTCAATAGTAGCTCAAGCCGAAAAAATAAATTCGAGATAATTGATGTTTTGTGTAAAATGCATGCCATTCGGATTTTTAACAGTAGTGAACTAATTTTGTCTAAAAATACGTTTTTGGAAAAATTCAACAAGTATTTTTTTTAAATTAAAAATAATAATTCTTCTTCCCTGTGTCGATATAAGTTTTATTGAAACTAAAAATAAGTAAGTAATAAGTTAAGCTCGTATGTTCAGTTCAAAACTTTTCAAAAATAAGCTTTTTATTTTCGATGTTGACGATGCTAATCTGTATCAATTATTTTGGAAGCTTTCCAAATACTGCCGACTTAAACTACTATATCAAATTTAATTTTATTCGATGAAACTTGAAACAGGTGAAATGAAAAGTTTCGTTATAAAGAAAATCAGAATAGCAAAAAATCCCAATATTCGCGGAGGTCCAGAATAACGAACGCCGATATAACGAATGTCCAGTATAACGAAGGTTTTTTTTCTGTCCATTGATGACTCTAAATAACGAACGGTTCAAATATTAAGTATTCTATATAACGAATTCTAGTACAAAATAAAATATTTTTTTTTCTAAAAATAATTAATTTTGTTTATATATGTAATTTTTTCCGTTTTTTTTTTAATAAAAGAATTAGTATAATACGAATAGAATTTAAATTGCTACTATGCTAATATTTATGAAAAGAAATATGTATTCCGATATAACGAACGAACCCTGGACATTATATCATTCGTTATACTGGACCACCACTGTATATACAAAAAAAAAAATAAAATTATTTAAATATTGTAGTATACCGTTCGTTTTGACAGCACATAGAGAAAGTCTTTCTTTGGAGACATCATAGTATCCTGCAAAATTCGATTTCCAGGATCTACAACAATTTCTTCGTATTCCCCAGGAATTGGTCCAGATATTAATACTTTCTTAATCCTTCCGGTATCAGTCCCCAGAAACGCTAATGAATGAGGTCCGGTCGATGTTGCAGTGACAGATGTAATAGATATATTGTCAAAATGAAAAAGTGCATGTGCCGTTATTGGTGAAACTCCACTTATTTTCAATCCAACCGTGCAAAAGTTAAAAATATTTCCCAACGAACCAACTACAGGACATCGTCCATCATTAATAGTTCCCGATATATAACCAAGATTTCTATCTTTAATGGTTCCATTGAAACACATATGAATGTTCTCAATAAAAACTTCTTCGATTTCCTTCAAGCTATAAATGCACATAGCTGATTTTGATTCTGGTTCATTCGTTATTTCTTTAGATGGAGAAAAAATTGCTACTAAAACATGATCATCCCGCTTTATACCTAACTGCTGAGCTAATTTTTGCCCAGCTTGAGTTATTTTAGCATCTCGCAAAATATTATAATCAATATTATTCGTCGTCGCCAGGCATTGAATTGTGATTTCTGTATAACTATCATAATTAGGATCTGTTATACAAATACGAGCCAAACGAGTAACATATCCTGCTTCTTCCGCCAAATGAGATTTCTTTTGCACCAATGCAAAGTATGCATATTCTGATGAGTTGAAACCATAGACGTAGTCAACTAAAAAATGATCACGGTATTTAACATCAATATTTATGATAGACTGTTGAATGGAGAACTCTGCATAATTCAAATCATCTAGTTTTCGGGAAGAAATCGCGGGTACATCATGGCGATAATCGCCGACGTTTGTAAATGTTGTACCAACATAAAGAATATCCTCTTTTTTCCATGTGTATTGAGATGGCCCAACAAAAGCATATGTAGAGGCATACTCATCATTTGCCGCCAGCGGTATTGATATGAATTGGGAAGCGTCTGGAAACCGCGACAGGTTATAGATTTCGCAAGCACCTAATAAATTTAGTTACAATAAACTATTAAACATTAAACAGAAATGTATACCAACTTGCCTTGTCTTATACTACCACATGCTATTAAAATACCATCTCCTTGTGCATAGTTCACAACTAAAATTTTATTGTGATTATTAACTTGAGTAGTATCTACATCATCTGGGCAACCACCAGCATGACATTGTGGAGAGTCATGCTTGGGACCGGTTAAAGCTTGCGAGAGTACCCGCAAATTTTCATTGAGCTGCAAAATCTTATTTGTTGCTCCGGCATAAAATACATTTCGCTGAGAATCATATGCTAAATGTGTAAAGTAATTGCTGTATGGGACACCACCAAGGGGGGACGTCGGCGAACGACTAGTATTATAAGAATTCGAAGATATTGTCGATGTAATGATGCCAATTGAAGACCCATCAATGTCGGTACCCACAACGGAGGGAAGACTGAACTGAGCCACTATGTCACTAGAAGTAAATTGATGCTGTGTTCCATTTAAAAGTTGACTTAATTTACTATTTCTGATATTCGATTGGCTGGCGGCACTACTGGATGACGTTTCCTTCACACTTGTTGTTAGAGATGGACCACACACAATGAGTAATAATACAACTGATGGTAAACATTCGAATCCAGGAAACCTTTTCCGATTATTACTGGTGATCACTGGTGAATATCTTCTGCTTTTCGCTAACATATTACTACTCATAAAGAGCTGGTCTGCATTACAGGAGTGGGCGGTTTTTTGAGGTAACCGCATCCCAAACAACATTTGGTACTGCATATTAATCATATATATTTAAGTTTCCATTTAAATTCGAAAACATCGAATGCTATTCCTTACTTCCGAGGCATCTCAATTTAAATTGGAATAGAGAAGCATTCTCTTTGCCTTATATATCCCATGTATCAGGTATTCCAACTAATCATGCATTCCAGTTAAAAGAAGTACTTAATTAAAAGGCACTGAAAAAAGTATTTGAAAATATATTCATTTCGAAAAACATATACAACAATTAAGAGAACGATGTTGTCTTGACTATTGATCAATCGAATTCTTGAAAATACTTACTTGCCGGTTAACGCAATATTTAAGTGTTTACTAAATGCAATTCCTTGTCTTAATAATTTCTGAAAGAAAATAATATAATATAATCAATTCCGATAATTTAATTGAAACTAAATTCGATTAGCTCCACTCTGGGAAACAAATTTATGAAATGCGTAATTTAGCAAACATCGTTAAACACACTTAGTAGACAAAATAATAACTTTGCATCAGTTCGCCTTTAGCACATGATACACACTACTTTAAGAAACATATTGAAAAAGACGTGAAAAGGACATGAAAAAAAAGCACGTACACGAACACCATATAAAACGGAGCAGAGAAACAAATTTGTGTGTGTGTGTGTATTTGGTATTTGTTTTTTGTCTTCTCCCGCTTCACTTCACTTTGGAGAAATAAATTGAAAATATATTAAATTAAACAATTGCCCATTCGATTTACATGATCATGATTGACTTCAAAATAGATTCAATATTGCACTTTATAATTTTATAGTATATTATCCTCCACCTTTTTGATGATTTTTGATTTAAAAACAGTAACCAAACGCATAAACACAAAATGGGACAGAACACCACAAAGCCAACACAAAACATGAAGAGACTCTTACATATCGACAAGATTCTCGATGCAATTTGTATTAAAATTCATTAAAACCGAATTCAAAATAACATATTAATTTCGCCGAAGGATATAATAAAATCCAAAGAAGATTTCGATTTACAAATTAAAAGTCGGCTAAAGCGCTACTGAACGAATGAACATGCACATAAATTAAATAGTAAAGATTAGGGTTGCTGTTGAGAAATTTTTGAGCAACTTTTTATGGGAAACACATTCTATGCGGCTGCGACAATTCGTCAAACGTCAAAATATTTTTAAATTAGTTCTTATGGAGATGATTATTTTGAATGCAACAAGACGACAAGATATAAATTGTCGTCCGTCGCAGCCGTCAACTCGAATCTATTTCTAATCTGAGAGACTACTACAAGCGTTAACTGTCAAAATGCTCTCTTTTCATACATTTTTTCTCTCAAATTATGATTGTAAATTTGAATTTTTACTTTTATATGTTTAATATTGATGTTTTGGTATGTTATATGTTTTTCTTTTTAAGTTTAAAGGTAATTATTTAAACAAAATATTTTGTCGCTGCCGCATTCAAAAAATTTCACTTTTTGATAAGATGATGGCAGATAACTCCTCCGCTATGTTGTCGGCGTGTTGTGTCGTAGCCGCATCGAATGTGTTTCCCACGTTACAGCACCCGAAGGGCAATAATTTGTGTTGTGCGTTTGTAATGTTTTACACCAATGAAAGATAGGTACAGTCTAATGTGGTAAACACATTCGATGCGGCAGCGACAATGCGTTAAACGTCAAAATATTTTTACATTAGTTCTTACGGAGATGATTATTTTGAATGCAACAAGACGACAAGATAAAAATTGTCGTCCGTCGCAGCCGTCAACTTGGATCTATTTCTAATTTGAGAGACAATGACAAGCGTCAAATGTCAAAACGCTTTCTTTAATCACTTTTTTTTCTCTCAAACTATGTTTTTAAAAATGCATTTTTACATTTATATTATTAATATCGAAGTTTTGGTATGTTATATGTTTTCGTTATTATGTTTTAGGTTTTTTTTTTAACAAAATATTTTGTCACTGCCGCATTCAATAAATTTCACTTTTTGACAAGATGACGACAGATAACTCCTCCGCCATATTGTCGGCGTGTTGGTGTGTTGCTGCCGCATAGAATGTGTTTCCACATAATGCCGAATCCGATCGTCTGGGGTGAGAGTTTTTTCATTGTAATACTGTAATACGAGATTTTTAGTATGGCAGAGAAAGTGAATAAAAGTGTAAATAATATACTAAACTACCCACATTTAGTGTTCGTCCGAGTACGAGTAAAAATACTCGTATACTCGAGTATATGGCATATTAAACGATTATTTTTTGAATCAACTAATTGTTACAAATATTTTGACGGTACCGACTAAATTGACAATATCTTGAAATATTTTATTTATTTATAATTTTGATTCAAAAATGCATTACAAAAATTCTCGGATGATTTCCTCGACTTTTGAATGGATCAAATAAATTAAATTATATACATAATATTTGATTAAATATAATATTTTACTGTTAACTGTTAGTTAAAAACCATTACGTCAGCTTTTAGTTTCTAGATCTGTGGTGCTCATGCTCATCTGCTCAGGTCTGAGTGAATACGTTTGACGTTTGACGCATTGTCGCTGCCGCATCGAATGTGTTTCCCACATTTGGCGCATACGACTTGAGTAGGCGAGTAAAAATATTATATTCATCACTATTCAACATCAGTTTATTTTTCGGTTGTTTTTATTAACACAGACTTTTTTGATTCATACTATATCATTCAAAATAGAATCACCGTTTTGTAGTTACGGTCATATATACGATTGCGGGTTGAACTAATAGGAAGAACTAGATTTTTTTTGAGAAACATTAGTTAGTTTGATGTAAATTTTGGTATATAATATGCTTACACGTTGCATTTTTTAGTAGCTATGGACTCTGTGGACAAACAATTCTCAAAGTTGAATTTACTGAGTGGTCGCTCTCATTCGCCTCTCCTCTATACATCCTGTACAACGTCCGCAAGTGGTTCAGCCGTCACGTCCGGTGGCAAGGTTGCCACTCTTGCCAACAACTTCAAGCAGCATCCATATATAACAATTCCAAAGACTTCTCAGGACGTAGTAGAAGACGACCCTTGCAAGATTTCTGGATCCACTAGCCCTAAAAAGGTCGCACCAATTGTGCCTCCAAAACCACAAAAACAAATCAAATTACCAGAGGTCTTTATTTATTATATGTTTTCTTATTTTGTATATCTCTTTTATTTGTTATTTGCTATATATATATATATATTGTGCTGTTTTAACTCATTGACTAGGTACCTCAAAGTATTCTGGTAAAACAAGCTCGTGAACCTCTTTATTCCAAACGTTTACAGAGCAACTGTGTTCGTGGGATTAACACATTAGATGAATATCAAAGCAACAGCATTCCGAAACTGAATTCATGTTTGGTTTCTCGTCAACCAATTCTAAATCGAAATCAATCAGCATTCCCCGTAGAGAACAACTTATATAGTAAACTCAATAAGATCACTTTAGATAACCCTGCAGTTTTAGAGCAGCAGCTTGAAGCATTAGCTCATCATAAAATGCAATTAGAAAAAAAAGGCCTACTGCATCAACAGCAAAAGTCACCGATGTCTTTTGGTAGTACTTTAAAAAATACATGTATCCCGAAGCTATCATCTTCATCTCTCGTAACTGATCTCAAAAATTCAGGAAGCAATTTCTCCTTAAAATCCGGAAATTTAGTAAGTGCGCCGTTACGAGCACAAACTACATCTAACGATGCAAACATCGACACTGAATCGTCAAATGTCTACAGTAATGTAATGTTAAATGGTCAACCTCATTTCAATAACAAGCATAATTTAAGCAGCTCCAGTGTTTATCACAATGTACACTATGATACTGAATCTTGTTTGGGTATATATATATATAAACTTTATATTCAACTAATCGATCTGAGTGTTTATATATATTATATATATATATTTTTAGAAAACCTTCCTGTATCACCACCATCAGCTGTGTTAACTATTTCTACTCTTGAATCATCACAATATTTGAAGGATCAAAACGATGATGCCATACCACCACCTCCGAGTCCTGTTAGTTCATCATATAGCGAATTGCGACGTGCCACCGACATATTTTCTAAAATACCTGCACCTGTTCCCATTCAACAAAAATTTCACGATCCGTTAATTTGCTCTGTGGGCGACCAAGACGTGCATTATGCACCATATATAGAGAACTATGCCAATGCGAAATCTGTATCCAGTGGCAGTTGTATGGGGGCTCAGCAAAATTATATGAACATGAATTTCAACAATGATTATACTAGCTTTACAGACAGCACTAGTTCACAGGTGTGTTATTTAATCTAGGACTTTAAAATTAAAATAAACTTTAGGTATCATACAACTTTTAAAACAAAACTCTCAATTACGCTTGGATGCTTGCGAATACATAATTTGCATACTAACATATATTTAAAATTTAAATTCAGAGTATCAACCAAGGTTCTTCGGATTATTATGGTTATGGAAGCTTTTCGCAGGTACTTAAATATAAGAGATTACCATAGAGCAACTGCTATTTTAGTTTTATTATTTTTTATAATTTGTTTATTCATTTGTAATATAAACTTTTTACAATTGTTCGATAATGAAAATAAATTATTCTTAGGGATCATCTACATATGAATCTATATATGAACCGATCAATCCTCGCCCTCCTAGTCAACTCTCCAGTCGGTCTAATTACTTAATGTATGTGAATGGACCTCAGGCAACCGATGGTGCCATCGGTAGCAACGGAAGCTTATCATCTCTAACTGGAGTAGGTAATTCAGATAATACGAGTTTGGCGCAGAGTAGCGGTAATACATTGTACGAAAAGCATCGTAGTCCTAAGGAAGCAGAAGTGGAAGCTCTGACAGATTTTTTGGTGCACTCAATGGATGGTGCAAATGACGTGGATAGTTATGGTACATTTGAGTTGCATTCGGTTTGTTTTTTAAATATAACTATATTTCTACATAGGTGCTTGTGTTAAATGTCATGAACGAGTTGTCGGTGAAAATTCGGGATGCACAGCAATGGACCAAATTTATCATATTGCATGTTTTACATGTTCACAATGTCAAATCAACTTACAAGGAAAGCCATTCTATGCATTGGAAAGTAAGCCATATTGTGAATATGACTATTTACAAACATTAGAGAAATGCTCTGTTTGTATGAAACCAATATTGGAGCGAATACTTAGAGCAACTGGAAAACCATATCACCCTCAATGTTTCACATGTGTGGTATGTGGCAATAGCCTCGATGGCATTCCATTTACCGTTGATGCGACAAATCAAAACTATTGTATTGCCGACTTTCACAAGTAAATCTAGTTACAAACACGTAGTATAAATACAATTCTTTAAATTTAACAATTTAATAGGAAATTTGCTCCTCGATGTTGTGTATGCAAACAGCCTATAATGCCTGAGCCCGGACAAGAAGAAACAGTACGTGTGGTCGCACTTGACCGTAGTTTTCATTTTGAGTGCTACAAGTGCGAGGTACATATTAAATACTTTTTCAATTAACAAATTTTCATGGTAAAAAAATTGTTTTATTATACTTATAGGATTGTGGGCTGTTGCTGTCTTCAGAGTCTGAAGGAAGGGGCTGTTACCCATTAGATGATCATGTTCTCTGCAAAAGTTGTAATGCCAAACGTGTGCAAATGTTGACTAATCGTATGACCACCGAATTGTAAAACACTATGCACACATTTATATCCTATATTACATTCCAATTTAAAGCGCAATTGCTCCATTGTTCAGTGAAGATTTCCGTTTTATCAATAAGAAGTATTCACATACATAGTATTTCATACTGTGCAAAGTGATAGTTGATATAGCATTCCTTGAAAGAGTCTATTTTATGTTCTTATATTTACTTATATGCTTTTGTGATTCTTAACTGTCACATATAATGCTAGTAGTTTTCTTAGACCTACATTAAACAGTATTTTAAAACAAAAAAAGTTTAGTCCAAACAGTTGGACTACGTAATGGGTTGCAAATTATCAATAGGAGTGATAATAGAGTGACTCAAGTGACCATGTGCATTTTTATATTCAAAATGTGTCTGATGAAACAGACCAATGAAACGTAAAAAGACGTACATTTCAAATATTTATGTTACTGAAAGATATACCTTTGCCACGACTTACTGACTGTAAATGTTTGAGTAAGCCCAAGAAGAGGCAGAATGAGGTGTGGAAAAAATACGGGTCGTACTCTTGTTCAAAAGTAGAAAAATATGACACTTGCAGCTACGTGATAATTGGTGTTGTTTTTGTGGTATCTCAAGAGACGAACTCCGGTACATTTTTTGCTGCCGACGAGTTTAAAATATGATTCACCAGCTGTATATTTCCACTCCTGCGCGATTTGCATGCTTCTGATCGTGAGTGAATTTTTTCAATCAAGACTTGTCCAGACTTTTCCAGAGATGAAGTGCGAAATACAGTGGTGGTCCAGTATAACGAATGATATAATGTCCAGGATTTGTTCGTATTATATTAAATCATTTATAAAAAAAAAAACGGACAAAATTTACATACAAAAACAAAATTATTTATTTTTAGAAAAAAATTGTTTGTACTGAAGTCAATATAGAATTCGTTATATAGAATACTTAATTTTGAAACCATTCGTTATTTAGAGTCATCAGTGGACTAGGAAAAAGCGTTCGTTATACTGGAAATTCGTTATATCGGCATTCGTTACTGGACCACCACTGTATTGCTACGTCGAGTGCTATTTTTTCAATCTCTGGTATTTCAATATGAAAAATAAAATACAATTGTTCGAAACGTCAAAAGGATTCTACCGAGCTACTCGCAGTCATTGGCGTTGTACTCTTGTTATGTTTATCCCAATGAAAATACTTTACAGTTTTATACCGAATCTAAATAGACCTAGCAGTTTGGCATTACTAGCCGAGAGGTAAAGGCTGCGAAGAAAAATACATTTTTTCGTCGTAGTGTTTACACCCATTACCGCAAGCTAAGTGCTTAACTTCCTATCCACGGCCATATTTCAATATTCAAGATTATTGTATTTCGTTATTAGAAATTAAACGCATACGTATAAATTCATCGTCTAAACAACTCATATTATGACTGAAAAAAACTGTTTTATTGAAATGGAATTAATATAAAAGATAATCATTTATCAATTACTTCAGCTCCTCACAAATAAAAAATAACGTAATCATTAAGTATGCCTTTATATTTTGTGGTACTCTTGAGTAAGTATACAATTCCAGAAATTGCTGGCCAAAAATAGGTACATTCATTAAATGTAAATAAAAATAGATTAAATCCAAATAATATACAATCCAGTTGTTATATTTTCAACAGAGACATCAATACCCTTTATATAGTCCATTGTTTATATCCACAGGGTCTCATACCATAATAATTGGACGAAATTCCATAATGGTTCCATATTATAGATCCTTTACTTCCGCAAATGTTGATTTAGCACTGCACGACCTTGGTTTGAAACCATTCCTTAACTAACCTGGAACTTCGGATCGTAAGCGAAAAATGGAGCAAAGGATTTTATTATTAAATAATGTCTTGGGAATGCTATAGATCGGTCTGTGAGAAACTTTGTCAAAACATATTGTTACCTCCTCCTTTAACAGTCTGAGGGTTGAACATTCCGGCAAGCATTATTTCCAGAAAAATTAATTTTTCTTTCATCGCTCCACAAAAAGTTATTTTTCAATCACTCTCTGAAAACAAGGATCAATAGGCGTATTTTTACCACTTTTGAGCGATTCGTATTTTTCCACTCACGAGTGGAACATTCGAATCTCTCAGGAGTGGATATTATACGGCTCGTTAGCCATATTCTTTCAAATACAAATTATTGGCCTTTACAGCCCGTAGTGGGACTTTGACCGAGTTACTCGTAATCATTGGTGTTTTGCGTTTGTAATGTTTTACACTAATGAAAGAGTCTTACATGCTGAACGGCTGGGGTATCATGGCAAAAATATAATCGGAAATTTGCCATTGCTCGCCGAAAGGTGGAGGTCGAAAAGAATAATTTACATATGTTGACTGACTAGTAAGCTACGCAAGCTACGAGATTGTTGATATTGTAGATATTGTTGTTTTTGATATGGTTTCCAATAGCAGGTAAAAATCTGAAATATATATATATATACGGTTGAAAAATAAGTTTCTATATAACGAATTCTATATTGACTTCAGTGAAATAAATAAAAAAAAAACAAACACATATTGGAGATTTTTTCTAGAAATAAATAATTTTGTTCATGTATTACAATTATTTCCGTTTGTTTTTAAATGAATGAATTATTATAAAACGAATAGTTTAACTTACTACTATGCTAATTTTTATGAAAAGAAGTTTGTATTCCAATACAACGATCGACCCGTGTCACGATCATTCGGACTACCACTGTATGTCAAAAAAAAAAATTTGAAAACAACAATCTTGTATGTTATATATGAAATTTAAAGTCAATATTCTGAGGTCAATATAGATAGAATATAAATTAGCTGAGTCACGAGTGGAATCATTAGAATCTAGAAATAGGGGTATTCACGCTGAATGAGCAGTCGAGCAGATGTGCCCAATCCCGTATATTTTATTATTAGGGGTATTCACGCAGAACTGAGCAGTTGAGCACGGGCACTATGAGCACTGTCGACAACCGTGAACACCCTTTTTATTTTATAGTATAAAAGTTGATATGAACACCTGTGGCTCAGTGACTAAATGCGTAGCCTACGAGCCAGCCAACATAAATCTTTCTTTACGGACTAGGGGTGTATTAGGCTAAAATTTTTTGAAACTCGAATTGCTGTAAAACCTATGTGCAAATTAATAACTAGTAAAAGCGTTATCTTTGGCCTGGCCAAAGCTTATTTACCCTACACCCACAATTGCAGAAAAAGTTAATTTTTACGGGAATTTCACATAATGTTATTAGAAATGATTTAAATACAATATTTTTACTTGTATAAAAAATTTAGTTTACACTATATTTGTTATTATTCGCTCTTCTCAAGAATTTTAATATCAGACATAAGTTGTTTTGTCAAAAGACCACTGATAAATACTCTTCCATATCTACGACCTTTCCTTTAATGCGTTACAAACGGAAGGACAAAATGATTATACCCTTACCCAGGTGTAGTGTATAAAAATTAGAAGAATAGATTCCATACCATTTAATTTTTCTAATTAATGGGTTTAGCAGCTTGCGGTTTGAAAATTTTCATGTATACCCCTGTAAAACTCGAATCGCAAATTAAAGAAAAATCGGTTTGATAGGTCCCAAATTCATTTTTTTTACTCAGACGACTTTCTACTTTATTAACAGACACAGATCTAACCATAATTATTTTTGGTGTAAAAAGTAATCCGGTACCTTTAAACTTTGAAAAATAGCAAGTGTGCTTTTTTTTATGACCAGCAAATCAGACTCTTTTTTATATAAATAAATTCCTGATATAAAGGATTCACAATCCCTGCTATCATTAAATGGAAATACGCTCCGCGTAGAAACAGTGATTTTTATTCGATGAAAGCTCATAACTTTTGAAACTGAATTTACAAAAACATTTGAAGGATGTCAATTAATGAGGTGACTTCTTAATGAATCATCATGAGAACAAGGCTGCTAGAAGCCAAATTTGCGTAGGAAACAGACTTTACAGACTTTATTGCTGTTATAATTAGTTTACAATTTTTATTGTAATTCTAATTATTACAAAACACAAAAAAAAATTTCAGTTGTCTTGTGTTTCTTTTCCCTAAGTTAAGATATTTTGTTTAAACTAAAATTTGCCAAATTTGCTTAGGAAACAGATTTTATTGCTGTTATAATTAGTTTATAATTTTATTGTAATTCTAATTATTGCAAAACACGAAAAAAAATGTCAGTTGTCTTGTGTTTCTTTTCCCTAAGTTAAGATGTTTTGTTTAAACTAAAATTGAACCTTAAATCGAATTAAGCTCTTTTAATTAGTAACAGTTTTTTTGGAAAACGAATTTTATTTATTTTATCTCTACATAAGGTAATCTTGTGATATTGTTTTGGAAGCTTTTCAAACACTTATGTCGACTTAATCTAATTTATCAAATGAAAATTGAATCAAAGTTACTTAAGCTGTTATAGAAATGGTGATATCTTTTATTTTAGTTGGCCGATTTAAACCCCGGTACATAAGTTGCATAAGAACAATACGAATTTTCGCTTGTGTTGACTTAAGCTTGTTTGTAGGCACAGATTTAATTTTTGTATTTCTATCACGACAATAAGTCCTCCTACGAACTAAAGTCGTAAACATCAAACATTTCAGTCGGGTTCAGAACAGGAGAATATAATACATTTCTTGATTGATTGATTGATTTTATATGTACATTATTATATATAAATTTTATAAAATAAATTATGTATGATGGATATAATAAAAATAACGGTATTATGCAATTCATAGTTATTAATCGGAAATACTGTGGTCCTATAAAAATGATATTTTGAATATCGAATATATGGCTATGGTATAGAGAATTCGTTCGCAGAGTAATGGAATGTTTGAGAGACAGAGTTTGACATTTGCCTTCCAGTTTATTAACAGTCTTACCACCCCTAAATTCTTTTGTGCGTACCAACTTCCCTGGATGCCTTGGAATCGATAAACACGGAGCGCACGGTGCCCACCGCAGCGTTTGAACGATACACCTATGTTATGTTTCTTGTTTTTAAAAAATGTTATGATAACAGAATTTAATGGGAAAAGGCGCCGGAGTGGTGTCTAACTTTGGGTTTCCTAAAATCCGGAGGGTGTTCCCCAGCGAGAAGAACTTCGTGGATATCTGAAAGATAACTTCCAATGACATACATGGTACATGGTCTTTATTGTAGCCGTTGCTGTTTCCACCACCGAATGTCTGGGACGCACTGCGCATTGCTCGGTGAGCGTGGCTTTCCAAAAATAATACATGTTGAATTGGACTCTCGGTGTGGGCCGCATATGACAGGCGCGCTCTCGTCTTCTTGAGTTGTTGTTGCGGGTAACAACAGTCGTTGGCCACACGACTGATTGTTGGAACCCGAGTCTTTAGGATAACATAATATCATCCCAAAAACAGGCGCCTAGCTCGCATGAACGCATCTTTTTTTAGTTTTCAAATAGCTTTCTCTTCCGACGGAAGAAATCCTACTTGTCACCAGCGGTGCTCGTTTATGTTCGCATTAAAATCTTACTAAAAAGTTAAAAAATATATACATATATATTGCTATACAACGAGTTCGTCTATATGCATTTATAAATATTTATTTATATGTGTAAATACTCTAATTGTATACAAGTGTATGTATATTTTGTATATCATTAATAGTTTTATTAAAAAGCTTTTCTCAACGATATGTTGAAAAAATTTGAGAAGCTGAAAATAGAAAACCTTTTATTTAGAAAAACTGAAAATTCGGCATAGTTAAAGTTGAAATATAGTGTTTATTGTGTTTGCTTAATCGTACAGAAAATCCACAACCATATCGGTCATCCCAAGAGAAATTACGAGGTAAATAATCACAATATGCGAAGAATGAGAGCGAATGTTCGGAATGCACTCATGCCCACAAATATATTTATGTATATCACCAGTTTATATACCCAAATAAATATATATCTTGTTTTTAATATATCAATATTATTTGTTATTGATATATTTATCCGCATACAATTAATTTATTTTACGCAGTAATAGTCACTATTTATTTGCTATTTATTTTGAAATGAAAATGTATATTAAATATTTAGTTCACAATAGAAGTTGTGAAAGTATTGAAATTGATCAAAATTCAATATATATATATATATATATATATGCTTATATCTATATATATATATATATATATATATATATATATATATATATGCTTATATCTAGCATATATATATATATATATATATATATATATATATATAAATATATATATATATATATATATATATATATATGGAATAAAGAAACAAAAGTGAAGTAAATACGTTATCTTTGCCCTGGAAAAGATAACTTATGAATATTCATATGAACATTTATGTTTTGTATTGTAAGTGGGCGTGACCGGTGAGCGATTTTCTTCGTTTTAGTCATGTGCATTCATATCGGTAGTACTTGGCCACTCACATCTCCATACATAACAAGGTTCTTGTTGTATTCGTTGACCAATTTCAAAAATGACTTATATGAAAAAAATAATAACATTTCAAGTCACTATCTCTTACCGTATCCTCTCAAAACGTAATTCTACATATAGACACTCAGATAAATGGATATCGCGGAATTAACTCAGGCTGGTCAAGTGTATACTTTTTCATATCTCTTCTCCAACGTGTTACAACTAGAAGGATAATAAGCATATACCCTTACCAATACGGTGTATCAACAACCACTCAACAACAATTTTCTCCTTTCACAATCGCTATCTACCCTTAACATGGGTCCGGGGAGATATATTCTGGAGGAGTTAGTAACACCTTCATTACCTGTGCAATTTATTTTTGGCGATCCTCATTCAAAACTAAACCACTTAGTAAGTGCATATTAATTTTGTCTTTCGTAACCCGTGGAGGTATGTATATTCGTGATCACCTATTGATTTAATTTTGCGATGTACGATTGTCTGACATGCATTTTTTATTTATCACTTGTATATATATAAGCTAGCTTCAAGATATATAGCTGCGTTCAAAGAATAACTTTGTATTTGGTTTACCTAGAATTCAATATGTCTACCATCCCTTCGAAAAGGTACACTTCTCTATATAAAATCGTAGAAAATAATTCCATTAAGTTAGCTCTCTCTCGCCATTTGTGTATGGGATTTCTCTGGTCCGTCCCATTGTCCAACATCGTCGATGGTAAAGGCCTTTGCATAAGCTATGTTGTTGCATACAACTGTCCCACTTTCCCCTAATGCACCGTCCTCATCATCACAGAAGGAGAGGCGTCGTGCTGACATGTCCGGCATTTGACACACTTTGATCAATTTTGAGGAAAGAGGGAATCGCTGGAGCCGGAGGTCTCAGCTCTGCACGGAAGACTGCGCACAATGTACCGAATTTTTTTGTTTTTATTATTTTCCGATAGCCAAACGTCTCATTAGTATACAATTTTACGAATATTTAGAAAAAAAATTAATAGACAATGGTTTAAGGTACCTGAAATGGCTACTTAAAAAAGATTGAAAAATACTTGACGCATAGGTCAATTAATGTTTACTACTTTGAAAAATCATTAAAAATTGTATAATCAACAAACAAAATCTATATAGGTATTTTTTGAAAGGTGAACATGATACAAAAAAAATAATTAACAGAATTCCTTTTTTGAGTTTTTGTAGATGTTGTTGACATTTTTATGTATTTTGTAATACGGGTATGTGGTTTTCCAAAAAGTAAGTGTTGGACCTTCTCCTTGAAGAATTTCAAGAAATGCTATGCACTATTTTGTAATTATATGAATGGTCATAATTCATATTAAATTAGTCAAAACGCGATTTTCTCTTCATGAAAATGGATCCAGATTATCTATTACCGGACCATCTATCAATTAAAAACAATATTTATAAAAATTAAAAAAAAATTAGTTAGTCTAGTTTAGTTGTATTCCATGTGTATGGGATGGGGTATAAATTTAATCACAACCATAAGCACTGGTAAGAATGTCATTACTGTGCTTTAACCAGTTCCCATGATTTTAGTAGAGCAGGAGGTGTAAAACACACTCTGTGCCGGTTACATATTCGGTGGGTAGCAAACACTCCCTCCGTGCAGGAGAGGTCTCGTCATGCTTGAGTCCATTGTCTATCACGAAATATTAACAGAATAAAATAATAATACATAAAATATGGTAAGATTCGTTTCTATATTGTTAAAGAAATAATAACTTATAGAATAATATTAATATATTTTTTGTGTTTTTTTTTTTTTTTTTGATAAATATTTAATTTATTAGAAAGTTTTTAAAATATGACTATGAAATGAAATATTGCTAACATATTTTTTAATGTTAATGTAAAGGTCGGTTTTGATGTGTTGATAATTTCTCTATTTAGATTGTTAATGTATATTGCAGGATAACTAATCAAAAAGAAATCCAAAAAAGAATAAATTTGTTCCGAAAACATTGATCATGAGCCCAAACCATTTTACATTGTAAATATTTAAATCCAGCCATAATGGTCTTAACAAACTGTAACTCAGTATTTTAAAATTTGAAAATTTCTTAAAAATGTTCTGATGTATTTTTCATTTTTTTTAAATGAAATGCAGTGATCGTCAACCGGACACATTTCGTCGATGCATGCTTTCCATAATACATCTCTCATTCTCACATAACCGGTCGAAAATACCCGACAGGTGTCCGGTTGTGGGAAATTTCACTGTATTTGTATTAGAAATTTAATCATTATCGACCTTTTCTTTTCAAGCAATGGTGATTCATAGTTCTCGTAATTATCATTTGTATTAAATTAATAAATTTATACTGAAATTATTTTAATTTTTTTTTTCCTTCAAAACGATTTTACAACTATGTATTTCTTAGGTCAAGCTAAAAACGACATTTCAAAACAAATCTTTAAACAAAAAGACAGCAAATAAGTTTTTTTTGTATAATGTTGGTTGAAGAATTTCTGATTATTGTGTTAATTTTATGTCAATTAAGGAAATATTTTTTTGATTTTTGATGAATAACGATTTAAGAATTAACGCACCTATTTTATTGACCACTTGTGTATATTATTTTGTGATATGTATACACATATGTAACTCGTGAATCTGTTGCAGTCTCATGCTCTCTGTGGTGTATGTATGTGCACAATATATAAAATTCAACTTGTTGAATATACGCATTTAAATTCAGTTATCTAGTTAAACTATATTAGTATTATATTAATTCATAAGTTCCACATACTGTAATTCAAAATTTTTAGGTGCGGCAGTAGTCGTGGCAGTGGGAAGAGATTCCTAACTATGAAATTTTGTATTATTAGTCGGCGTGGCAGTTGGCGTTTCCGTCCACTTTCGTCTATTCGCCATTAAAACCTACATACCAAATTTGGTCAAAATCGGTTGAACGGGTCGGAATACATGTTATTTTTGTTCATAAGTGGGCGTGGTAGGGGGCCAATGCTGACTGTATATAGCCTATAGTTCCTTCCACAGTCCATATAATCTAAGTTCCAAATTTCAACAAAATCGGTTGAGCCATTTAGGCGTGATTGCGTCACAAACAGACATACAGACAAACCAACACTTGATTGTATAATATTATAATAGGGATAATAGGGATTTATTTAAAAAAAAAGGAAAAAATATACATACATAAAAAAATTATTTATTTTTAGAAAAAAATATTAATATAATTTAAGTTATATTGTTATATATTGTTTGTTATATTGTTTCTTATATAGAATACTAAATTTTGCAATCGTTCGTTATTTAGAATCATCATTGAACTAGAAAATATTTAAATTAATTTAATATTTAACACTATTTGAAAATATCAGAATAAGCGACACATTTTACTGTAATACAATCATTATGCGCTTTCCTCAAGAATTGTAATATCAGACATAAATTGTTTTGACAAAAGTTCACAGATAATATTAGTATACATTTTTTTTTTAAATATTAATAATGAATTGTTATAGAAATAATTGTATACATACATATGTATACCAAAAAGGATGAGATTAAGTGTTGTCATAAACTCAAAAAAAGTTGTGTTCTTGGAAATCAGAGCATTTATAAGTCCTTTCAAATATCCATACATCCATAGATGTGCCTTTTGTGTTTTTCAGACTCTCTTGATAATTCTTGAGGTTGCCCCTGTCGCCCTCGTACATTTTCCACCACCTGTTCATGGTGTCTCGTTATAACGTGCGCATTTATTATGTAAGACCTGGTTGTCTCAACATCCATCAAGGAAGCAACAACAAAAAATCATGCATCACGTATATCACGCAATAACATACATATTCTTACTACATACACATAAAGCCTTATATATACACATATAGCCCACTGTAGACAAAGCTTTCGAATGTAAGACTGGAAGGCTGAAGTTTACAACTGGAAGGTCATCTAAAGTAACGGTACCAGAAATACAGGACACTGCAGGATTTGCCAGTGGTTGCTGCTGCTATTGCTGGTGAAGGTAGTAGTGTGAGTATTAGTGGCAGTGGAACAAGAAAAAAAGGGCCGATTGTGAGTGCCACAAAACCAACGACCGAATGCGCCCTTAATCGAGCCCATACGAAGAAGTTCGGTCTCGAAAGATATGAACATTAGACTATTCCAATGATTTTTTACAAATCAAATAGTTATTCTAATCGGACGTACTTATACTTATAAAGACATTCTTTAGACATTTTTTATAAATAATTCTGGCCTTCGGTAACCCAAAACTCTGGTCCTGGAACAATTTTAGGTGGTGTGAGTGTATGTGATAAGAAAAGAGAAATCGAAAAACAATTTAACCAACGGGGCAACGGACAATCGGAACTTCCCAGTCTCTGTAGTGCGAAAATGTGTCACATATGCGCAACCATAATTCCCTTCGATTGCTTTACAGAGGACCGTCCAGTTTTAAAAATTCACAATTGGCAACACTGAGCTCGCTAAGTCCAGTTGTTGTTTTTATAAGGCCTGATGCCTTCCATAAAAATGTATAACAACAGTGCCCATCTAGTGAAAAACACCTGTCGGCATTTCCTGAGCCCTCTGTGTTGTGGGATTTGGTGAAAATGTTTTTTTTTTTTTTTAAGAATCATCCAAGTCGCCCGATGTAGTTCGAAAAGCTCGCGTTCGATTCATTCTTGCGGTACCCATTATTCTCTTACCACGATGACAATGCATTCGCTCGCTACCTTACTGGCTGAACAGAATGAGACGCTTGTAGTAAAGAAGTACGAAAGTTTACGTGTCAAATGTACATTTATATTGGAACAGTATTAAATTTTTCTCGGTAATCGGTACTGTACAAATATGTGAAAATTATTATTAAATTCAAAATCATATCAATTTCAGAACAAATTTTCTCTATTTATTGCGAAATAATGTTCCTATATCCAAATATAATAGATTTGGTTCGTATTTCGTTATTTTGTTATTAGAACTAATAAATATCAAATACCAAAAGTATCATTGTGGGCGCATTTTTCGAAGTCGCAAGCGTCATGCCGAACAGCTGATGTCGTACGGCTTTGTACTACAACTACTACTACTCATTCTGTTCAGCCAGTTACTCTTTATAACTGAGTGAGAGAGGCACACTGTGCACTCCTGTCAGTGATGTTCAGTGGCTGTGGGAGCACCGCAGGAAGATTATTAAGTACCTAGAACGGGTGGTTGGCCTGAACATGATTGTTCATACCTTTTGAATATCCTCGTTGCTATGATTATTATTGTCAATCGTCGTAAGGCATCGTATCACCATTCGTAACTTGACTATTAACCCGCGTACTCGTGATGCGAAGCTTCATCCCACGAGACCCGTGTGGTGTTATACGGTACAGTGCATGAGTGCGTCTGGTGGTAGCCTGTGGTGCGGTGAGTTTGGTTGTGAAAAAAACGCAGGGCGGAGGATCGCATCGATCGTACTGCAATGTGTTAGTTTGATGGACGCGTCTACCACAGACATCTGTGGCGTCTACTATCGTCAATGTCTGCCTCATCGAAGACTTTGTGGAAAGATTTTATAAATTACAAAAAAAATTACTAAATTACGAAACAGTGTCGACGAAAATCGAGAGCCAAATCTAAATGAAAACAACCAATACTCTAACCACACGATACCACAATCAAAGATAACAAGATTGGAAACTCGAAATTCCGCATCAATGTGGTCGTGAAATTGTTTAATGGTGTGTGTCAAATACCAACAATTCACAGCAAGCAGAACCCATATTCACCCCAAGTAGACCCCATACTCACCCCAAGTAGACCCCATATTCACCCCAAGTAGACCCTATACACGACAACTGCCATTTTTGTTTTGTCTCTTGTTCTTCTTCTGTATATTCATAAGAAACATGAATTTGAAATATTTTTAATATAGTCCTTTATTGGACTATTCAACCCAGAGAGCATTTTTGTTATCATTTTTAGACTTTAACTTCAGCCCTAATAAGCTGTTTTAGCAGCAAAAATCCAATTTGAAAGTTTGCATGTTTAGAGAAATTTCATTTCTGAAACTGAAATAATTTAGTCGAAACAGCTGTGAGTTTTTTTCACCACGCATTGTTTTTGTGATGCCACTACGAAGAATTCTCATTTATTATGGGAATTTTTATATAAGAAAGCATGTTAGAAAAACTAAATGTATAGTTATGTTTTATGAATTTTATATCCTAAACTGTTATATTTATTGAGTATAGCTGAATGTTTATACATTTTTGAAACATTTTATAATTTTACTTGTATTCCATAAACCGTCAAACATAGAAAAAAGGCTACCATATCTGCGACGGACGACAATTTTTATCTTGTCGTCGTGTTGCACCCAAAATAATCATCTCCATAAGAACTAATGTAAAAATATTTTGACGTTTGACGCATTGTCGCGGCTGCATCGAATTTGTTTCCCACATAAAAAAAGTAGTGCCGGAGTGGGATTTATTATATATCCAAAAGTGATGGCCCGATTAGTTAACGCATATTATAGCATAGCCTACGCATAGACGGATAGATTAAAGATAAATATGAAATTAATAGTTTTTCGTTATGATAATACTGGAGACAATTGAATTGGCAAGTAGGGAAGAATTAGAATAAGCTCAGGTTTGGATTTTTGAAATTTGTATGGAAATGGAGCTGAACGAAATAAGTTCCATTTTCCATGCAGATGCGCTGGCCCTTCGTGTTGTGCAAGTGGGATCGTTGAAGCTTTAAGTTTTATTTTAATGTTAATTTATCATAAAATATTGAATCTTTAAATAAATTGAATTTATTGCAAAATATTACAAAATTCCTCTACGTGCGCAATTCTAATTTTCGTTGACGCAATTCCTTTTTTCGTTGTCGCAATTCTTATTAATTTTGTTGTAATTCCTTTTATCGTCGTCGCAATTCTGATTGTCGTTTTCGTAATTCCTTTTATCGTTGTCGGAAATTTTCTTGTCGCTATTTGATTTTCTCTGTGATTAATTTTGTTTTTGATTGGATTAATTTTATTTTTGCTTTCGCAAATCACTTAATGCTTGCCGCAAATCACTGCAAATCATATGCTGATCGCAAATCATTTTGTGTTCGAATTAAATCACTTCTTGCTTGCCGCAAATCGATTTATGATAATCGCAAATGGGTCTTTGATTTTCGCATTACAGCTTGAAAAAGGAGTAGTTAACAATTATACTTTGAGAGCAAAAAGGAATGGAACGACTACATTTTGAAAGTTGACGCTTGTCGTCGTCTCTCAAATTAGAAAAAGATCCAAGTCTGCACCGACTGCAACTAACGACATTCTTAATTTTGTCGTCGTGCTGCATTCAAAATAATCATCTTCATAAGAATTAATGTACATATATTTTGACATTTTACGCATTGTCGCTGTCGCATCAAATGTGTTTCTCACAGAATACTACAATCAAAGTGTGGCATGTGTTGAGCACAGATTACCAGATATGAAACTTGAAATATCGCTTGTATGTGGTTGTTAAAATGGTTTGATGGTGTGTGTGAAAAACACAAAATAGCGCCAGCGGAATTTTTTGGAACCTACATTTGTCGTCGAAAAGCGCCAGCGGAATTTTTCGGAACCTACATTTGTCGTCGAAAAGCGCTTTATTATTCACCACTATTCACCTCCGCTGTCTGAAATTGCATCTCTTGTTCTTCTTGAGAAAGAATGTGAAAATTTTAAATTTTGGAAATCCTCCCTCCCTTACTTGTTAGAGCCTCAAGGCAATATACGCAATCTAGGCTATGCCCAAAAGCTATAGTTCAATTTACAATCAATTTGGATTTCCCAAATCAACATAATCACAAATTACATTTCTGTAATTTTTCCAAATTTTTGATGTTTGGTAAATCTAATTGAGATGAAAAACAGCTGATTTGTTTCACCAAAAGTTGACTTTTAGCGATGCCACTTTTTTATAAATAATTCACCTCAAAATGTTTCGGATTAGAGATTGAATATAATTTGCACTTACAAATGAGATATATATTTCAAATTACAAAAACAAATACAGATTATTGGCTTTACAGCACCCGAAGGGCAATAATTTGTGTTGTGCGTTTGTAATGCTTTACACCAATGAAAGATACTCTAATGCCGAAAGACAGTCTAATGCCGCATCCAAACGTCTGGGGTGAGAGTTTTTTCATTGCAAGTAATACTAGCATTACTCGCCGAGATGTGAAGGCCGTAAAGAAGAATTGATGTTCCCGAAACGGGAAGTGAACCCGACACTGTCGACTCGAAAGCAATGCATTTAGCCACCGATGATACCTCCACGTATTTTAAAGCATTTCATATCTGAGAATCTGTGACTTGCTCACTATTAGTGTGGCAGAGAAAGTGAACCAAATTCCAAATAATGTACTAAAATACCCACATTTATCAACAAAAGATATGGCATTGCACTATATTTGATGTTTAAGAGGTGAACTCACGTACACAATCTGTGTATTCACCAATCGCATAAAAAAGAGATTTTTTTTGACGTTTAGCCTCAAATGTCAGAAATTTCATATCTGGTAATCTGTGGTGTTGAGCCTGTAAAACGAAATTGTGTAACGACTCCTGCAATTTGTAGCCAGAAATGGAATTTGTTTTGAAAGTTATATACAATTTACGAATTTACAAATCGAGTAATGTCCAATTCTACATATTCTTTATTAGTACATAGTGCATACTATACATACTATCTACTCAATTTTGATCGAAACATTCGGAATATAAGTCTCAAATCCTGGGTTTGTCAAAGGTTTTTTTCAATCGCTAATTGAAAGTACGGCTCAGTGGAATCAACAAAAACAACAATAACTACACGGAATCTCCGCACAAGTATAATCACAAACAACAACGATCGTATGCAAGAATACCACTCACGTCGTAGTTCCTCTCGTGAGTAATGGGGTTATTACACTATAGGGGTATTCAGACTCAGTCTCATAGACGTAAGTTGCGTACTCTCGACATGTCTGAACACCTGATCAGACGTCGTAAAGTGATTTGGAGAGGTGTTGCATATTTTTTAAATGATTGCCCGTTTTTGAGAAATATTATAATAATTTAATTTTTCATACATAAATGTAATAAAACAAAGTTATTAAGTTAAAAATATCCCTTTCATTCTAAAGAAAATGTATTGCAACATATTGACATCATTGTTTAATTGCTTTAGAGGTTGCTCATGTTTCTTCTTTTCGGACTAATTATATGACTAGACTACAAATAGTTTTACTTTCCAAAATGTATGATGTTTTATGTGAATATGAATGAATGTATTCAATTTTCAGATTCAAGAATTTATAATTGAATGACGAATTGAGGAATGTTGCCACTGCATTGTTTTTTCTCAGATGAATCGAAATTTTGCACCCCAAAATAGTACAAGCGGACATTTTTTTTCACAGAAATTCGAAATTTTTAATGGATTTGTGTATTATAATACTTTAAAATATTTTTATATGCTTTGTTAGTTGTTTTATTCACAATTATTTCACATTCTTTGCAAAAATATTTATATTTTGTTTTTACGGCAAAGGTTGGCAACATTTACAAAATTGATTCTACGCAATCTACGTGAGGTATAACTCTCGTAGGAGCGTCGAATCGTGGATTACAAAAACAATTTGCAAAAAAATTGGACGATAAACAACTTTGAAACAATATTGCAATCAATATCCATTGAATGGGGATGTATTGCACTATTGGAAGTCCATGGAATATAATAATACAGTTTTGTCAAATAGCTCAAGTTGCATTATCTGTTCCTTCGACCCAAGTGTCCGTTGAACGGGCATTTAGTGCTCTTCCCATTATATTCACAAAACGTAGGAATAAGTTAAGCCCCGAAAACTTAGAAAATTTATTAATACTTAAGCTTAATACTGATATTGTTGCCTTTTAATTAAAACTCATAAAAACCTAATTGAAAATTATTCACATTCTTCCTTCCTCCAATATCTAAAAATGCACAAAATTTTTTTGTATTTCAAGAATTATTGAATATTTGACTACCTGACTCACCCTGCTGTCTCTGGTTTGGGTCTTTCTTTTCTCAAACCCGAGAAGCGGTCGCGATCTTACAGGTAGAGAACTTCAGATCTTGTGTACGCTCTTTCGAGGATCGTATAAACGATCTTTTATACGATCGTTTATACGATCCTCGAAAGAGCGTACACAAGATCTTCGAAAGATCGTATCTTGATGTTGTGAAGAACCCGCTGAGAACTTTGCGATTTTAGCTCGGATCGTTTCGACCCCTGACTAAAAATACAGCTTGTATGTGGTTGTTAAAAAAACTGAAAATAGCGCCAGTGGTAGTTTTTGGAACTATCGTCAAGTCCTTGACCTTCCAAAAGTCACCACGATGCCTTTATTCACCTTCTCGCTCAAAAAAGTTCATCTCTTCTTCTTCCGAAATTATGTGAAAATATTTATGTTTTGAAAACCGTAACTACTTTACTTCTGAGAGTCTTAAGGCAATATAAATAATCTAGACAATTCACTAAATCTACATTTCCAATATCAAACAATTTTGGTATCCTAAACCAACTTAATCTCAAATTACATTTCTGTAATTATCCCAAATTTTCTGATTTGATAAATCTAATTGAGATGATAAAGAGCTATTTATTTTCACCAAACGTTTAGGCTCAAATGTCAGAAGTTTCATATCTGGTAATCTGTGAAGCAAAGATAACAAGATTGGAAACTGAAATTGAAATTCTTTGAATGTGTGTGTCAAAAAACAACAATTCACGGCAAGCAGAACCCATACTCACCCCGAGTAGACCCTATATTCACCCCAAGAAGTCCTCATATTCACCTCAAGTAGACCCCTTGTCGACAACTGTCATTTTTGTTTTGTCTCTTGTTCTTCTTCTGTATATTCATAAGAAACATGAATTTGAAATATTTTTACTATAGCCCTTTATTAGACTATTCAACCCAGAGAGCATTTTTGTTATCATTTTTAGACTTTAACTTCAGCCCTAATAAGCTGTTTTAGCAGCAAAAATCCAAGTTGAAAGTTTACATTTTTAGAGAAATTTCATTTCTGAAACTGAAATAATTTAGTCGAAACAGCTGTGAGTCTTTTTCACCACGCATTGTTTTTGTGATGCCACTACGAAGAAATTGGATTTCCCTATTCTTGAATTCTTATTTAATATGGGAATTTTTTATAAGTGAGAAAAACTAAATGTATAATTATGTTTTATGAATGAATATGAATATTCATAAACTGTTGTATTTATTGAGTATAGCTCAATGTTTATACATTTTTGGAACAATTCGTATGTTGCTAGTATAATAATTATTTTTATTATATTGAATTGGTACATCAATATATAAATTTAAAAGCTAGAATTATAATGTTAACATAATAATCTGAAATATCTATAATTTTACTTGTATTCCATAAACCGTCAAACATAAAAAAAAAATCCCCAATAACTGGAAAAAATATACCCATTCTAAATTATGAGATATGGTATATTAAAAGATATGGTATTAAAAAAGTGGCATTATTTTGGTGAACTCATGGACACAATACGTGTGAACAAAATCTCACATCTGTCAGAAGTTTCCTATCTTGTCATCTTTGCTGTCATCTGTCTGTAGAAGTCAGAAAAGCAATTTTGATTGTATTCCGCCCTATTGAGTTTAAAAACTTTGTTTATCAAATGATGATACTAACTAGCGAACCGAAAGTAGGTTTGATGCCTCGGTTGGTTTTTCCTCAACCCATCGGGTTTGCTTTTCACTCATATAATTTATATACAAAATTTCGTCGTACGACATCAGCTGTTCGGCAAGACGCTTACGACTTCGAAAAATGCGCCCACAATGATGCCCCGCGTCTTGGTCATATCGCGCAATAGTGACGCGTTATTCTAATACTTTTGGTATTTGATATTTATTAGTTTTATTAACAAAATAACGAAATGCGAACCAAATATTTAAATTCAATTATATTTGGATTTAAAAACATTATTTCGCAATAAAGCAGAGACAACTTGTTCAGATATTGATGTTTTTGAATTTAATAATATTATTCAAAACTTTGTATGGTACCGATTACCGAGAAACATTTAATACTGTTCCATTGTTCGTATGTACATTTGATCTACATGTACATTCGACACGTAAACTTGAATAACAACATACAAAAAACTGTAATATTTGTCATTGGAATTATTTTTTTGTTTTCTGTTATTACCCTAATTAAATTTACTGTTTTATCATTTATGTTCACAAATCAAATACCCGAATATGCGCGTTTTCGCTACTACCAGCAACAGAGTGCTACTCATTCTGTTCACTCTCCATAATTCAGTAAATTTTAACATTTGACAGCTCGTACTTCTTTACTGCAAGCGTCTCCTTCTGTTCAGTGACGTACTCGCGGCAAAGCTTTGAAATTTCAATTCGAATACACGTAGACGTGTGGCTCTTGTTCTTCTTATCAAACATTTAAATTTTTTCTATTTTTTTCTCTCTCTTTCTTCTTTTAACGATGGTACCTTTAGTTTTTCTCTGGAAATTGACTTCGGTACAACATTGCAAATAACCAACACTAATTGGAATTTTTTTTCTAAAAATGAAATTCTATTTTTCGAGCATAATCGTATTTTCGGCCGAAAATGAACTGAAATTGCGCAGTTTCGCCTTGGAAAATTCTTCTCAATTTCGCCGAAATTACGTTGAAAATGCGATACTCTTCTCTAGTATTGTTATATTTATCATTGTAAATACCATTTTTCTGAAGTAAAATGCCAAAAACATAAACAATAATAAAGTATGTAAATAAATCAAAACAGGATTCAAGATTCATAAATAAAAGACAAAAATATTGAAAACTACAAAAAAAAGTAATTTGTGGTCTTCTCAAACCGAGGAGCTCTTGCTAGAATTGTGGTCCCAAAAAATTACGTGGGGCAAGAAGAAAAGGGCGAAATACAATCAAAGCTTTCTTGCTTGCTTCGCTTTGACGTTTAATTGTGCGTTCACACGGGCCAAATGTTCGGCTGAAAATCTGATTTTCAAAAAAGTCGTTCACACGACAAAATAGATTTTCATACGTCAGATTTTCGTTTGGCGGTATTTCTTTCCTTTGTATTGGTGTGTATTCTACACACGTTGTTGTCGACTTCTTCATTGTGTTGGAATGAATATGACATCGGGGTAAAGGATTTTAGTGAAATAGTACTATTTTCAACAAAAACCACGGTTGCAAACCGAAAATTATCTTCACTCTTGTTCTTCTTCTAGAAACAATAAAATTTTTCTTCTTTCTGTTTTTTTCTCTCACTTTCTTCTTTTAATATTAATGTTTAATAATATATAATATAATAATATAATGATAACACTAGATTGCCCAAGCAAGTCATTTTGACTGCTTTTTAATTTCAATTAGATAAAAAAGTATGTATATAATGTCACACTTTCTTAAAAATTTTCTTAGCACATATGTATATACCAGAAATGAAGGAGGGGGAAGTTAAATACTAATTTAATAAATGCATTTATATGTCGTAAAAGAAGTTACAAAGTTGTAAGAAAGTGTGACATTATATACATACATTTAGTACATTATTTGGAATTTTGTTCACTTTCTCTGCCATACTAAAAATTTGTAAGTATAAGTGGAACGAAACTAAATCAAATGTCTGAAAAAATGCCCAATTTCTAAACGCGTAGTTTACGAGTCAACGGTGTCGGTTTCAAAGTCCCAGGGTATTGTAAAGGCAATCTGTACTTGTTTTGAAAATTTAAATATAAATCTCACTTGGAATTGAAAAATTGTCTTTAATCTCTTAAATTCCAAGAAATCCGAAAAATTTAGAGGTCAATTGTTTGTAACTAATAGTCAGCTTTTGGTGAAACAAATCAGCTGTTTTTCATCTCAATTAGATTTATCAAACATGAAAATTCGAGATAATAACAGAAATGTAATTTGAGATTATGGTGGTTTGGGATACTAAAATTGTTTGATATTGGAAATGTAGATTTTGAGCATTGTCTAGATTTTTTATATTGCCTTAAGACTCTCAGAAGTAAAGTAGTTACGGTTTTCAAAACATAAATATTTTCACATAATTTCGGAAGAAGAAGAGATGAAATTTTTTGAGCGGGAAGGTGAATAAAGGCATCGTGGTGACTTTTGGAAGGTCATGATGATAGTTCCTAAAAATACCACCGGCGCTTTAAGAAATTTACGATAGTTCCCAAAACCACCACTGGCGCTATTTTCATGTTTTTCACACACACCATCAAACCATTTTAACAACCACATACAAGCGGTATTTCTAGTTTCATATCTGGTAATCTGTGCCTAAAAGCATGCACTGCAGTCTCCTTGTCACTAAATGCGCAATTTTAGTATTTCGGTATTTAACCGGCAATTAACGAAATTTTTAAGAACTTCTCTTACCGATATCATATTGTCTATATTTGGAAAAATAATAAAATTAGTATTTTTACGATAGCGTTTTTTAATGATGGTGGTATTTTACAAATACAAAATGCACGGTGTCGTATATTTACGAACTTTACGAGGGCCTTTACTTTACTAAGGTGTAAACAGCATGATTCGTACTACTTTTTTACGTATTCTCGTCAATTAGTTCTTATTTTTATTTTTTATTTAGACTATCAAATTATTTACATTGAATAAGATCTAACCCAAAGTATTTACACCACGTGGTTAGTAAGTGCATTTAAGAATATAACATGTATATTTAAATAAGATAAGCCCACTCAAAGGAAATACATAAGGTTTCCCATGTCAACTCCTTATTCTCTAATCTCGCTAAATCCTTTATAATGAATAATACAAATTTTCCATATTTTTATCATTTTATCTTCATCTCTTTCACAGGATTAACTACCATTGTCCCTACAGCTACGAATCCGTAGAACTAGCAGTAGCATTATATTGGTCGAAAAAACGAAATAAAACAAAGCAAATATTCCTGCAAAGCACCTCAGCCACAAAACGTTTAAGCACCAAAATTTGTTTAATTTATAGTCGAAATAGATTTCCTTAAGTGCGCAATCGCGATGGCTGCTCCAGCAGCCTGTACGCGCTTTTCCGACAACTACGAAATAAAAGAAGAACTCGGAAAGTAAGTATTGCAGTATTAGTAGTTGCGGTTTGCTACTTTAGATTATGGTTTATTTTCCGAAACGACGCACAAGCTACGGACTTTCTAGCGAAGGAGCTGGTAGCGGGAGATTAGGGCAAAATACAATAGAGCCATGCATACGATAAAGCTTTGCAATTTCAAGTTGAATACACGTAGACGTATGCAGCGAACACCACATATCTGTGGCGAACATATTGAAAGCATGTCTCGCTCGCACGATGCTTCAAGTTCGTGAAGTTTGATGCGGGAGAAAAATTGCGTCAAACGTCAAAATATTTTAACATTAGGGGTAATCAGACTGAGTCGCGTAGGCTCGTATGAGCGTAGAATACGTGCAAATTGTTCTTTTAAAGTTTGACAATTACAAAAACCAGTTTGTCTACACTCCTACGTGCCTACGCGGATTTAGGGGTATTCAGACTGACAGATTTAGAATTTTATGCCGTGCGATTTGTTTTTGTAATACACTTCTAAATTTATACAATTCTAAACGAGTTGAACCCTGTCTAGAATTCATGGAATATAATTATATAAATAAGTGTCCAACGAAAAATCGAAGTTGGGTGCTCAGACTCATTAAAGTTTGAAATTGTTGTTGTACGAAGTCTTTATTGAAATACTATTTCAATTACATTTTAAAACAACAGTTCACTTAAAATCTACAATTAAAAATAGATTTAGTTCACCACAAAAATATTTTATTCTTGAACCATTTAAAAAAAAGACAGTTAAAGAATCAATTTATGTGTTACAATAATTCAGAACAATTATTTCGAAAATAATTTTAAAATGTTAGTTTAACTGGGAGTTTACAAAACTAAATTCCTGACTTAAATTGAAATGCACCATTTAACTATTAAATTTTTAGGAGTTAGGTATCGAAACTAGAGATATTTCTCAGTTAGATGAGTGGAGAATCTCCACTCCACTCCAGAAAGCAAAACTGAATTCCGTCTCTATTTCTTCGTTTCGGAATCAATAAGAAAATCTCATCAGTTTATTAAATAATAATCCAAATGAAAATGAATAGGATATGGTGTGATACGTTGGGAAGGAATCATGAGGAATGACGAAATTAAGTTAAGGATTGCAATATTTGTTACTCCGAATTCTCATATGTATGTGGACTGAATTGAAAGAACTCATTTTATTCTTGCAGAGGTGCTTTCTCTATTGTTAAAAGATGTGTTCAGAAATCGACTGGCTTCGAATTTGCAGCAAAAATAATCAATACAAAGAAACTAACTGCTAGAGGTAAATCATATGATGTTAATTACAAAATATATGTATATACAAAACACTATTGAATTATTATACAGAGTACGACTACAGTCTACACACGGGCCAAAATATTACCCATACATAACATTTTTGAACTTTTTTAACAAAATTTATTTACAAATATCTTTAATGTCAAAGTAATGTGAAGAATCAATTATTTAAATACCAAATTAGTATTAGTTTGTTGTTTATTTGAGAAAAATACATAATTTTTACTGGACAAAAGACTACATTGAGTATGAACAGAATAGTTTAAATAGTGTAAATCGAAGACACTGTTATAAAAATGTATGAAATTGTCTAATCGTCACAATTTTTTATTAATCTAAAATTCTTGAATACCGGTCTCACCCTGCTCTCGAGAAGCCGTCGCGATCTAGCAGGTAGAGAACTTCAGTACAGCAAAGTACGCTCTTTCGAAGATCTTATATACAATCCTCGAAAGAGCGAACTCAAGATCTTCGAAAGATCCTATTTTGCTGTTCTGAAGTACCCGCTTGGAACTTTGCGATTTTAGCTCGGATCGTTTCGACCCCTGCTGAGCACAGTGACACTGACGTCAAGTTGTGGAGTACATACGGTGTTCTCCTCCATGTTCATATAATAATTGTTATTAGGCTGTGATAGTCTAATTTAGCAAAACGAGTACGTTAAAATCTGAGCTCAAAAAGTTCTTTTTGACAGCCAATATTTTCAAAATATATCAAAAACGTGTATATTCCATGTCAAATATTTTTTTCTTAGTTTTACAATTATGTTATTTATATCAAGTGCAAATTATATCAATTAAACAAAAAAACATGGAAAAACAATTATTTTTCCATGGCGTATGTAGACTTTTGTCCAGTACAAATTACACAAATTGACAGTGTTCAACAAATACTTTTTTTATATGAAGAATTAAAATTTAAAGAGAATTTATATTAGAATTAACAATCTGGTGTTAATTTCAGATTTTCAAAAACTAGAAAGAGAAGCACGAATCTGCAGAAAATTGCACCATCCTAATATTGGTAAGTATGGATTCCTTTGAGTCGAATTCCGGTTGTCGCCCACGGCTCGAAACATTTACGTAGACAAAAAACGATATTATGTAAGAAAACGGTTTTATTCTCTATTTCGGTCAAATCACATAGAAACATGAAACATATATAAGTAAACACTACCTCCTAAAATTTCACACTATTCGCTATAGAAAATACTAGCGCACCTCCCCCGTTTTGCCGGGTCCACCCATTTCATATAGCTCAAACGAAAAGTAAGCTTTTAACGTCTCTGGAGTCCTTTCTTTACATTTTGCGGAACATTGTTGAAATGTCAAATTATATTTCAATGCGTAAAATACTCGAAAAACGCTCCCAAATATAAAAAAGCGTACAATACTGTCTGCTTCATGTGAACCGGACATGAATTTCACAATTTACATAAATTCTTCACCCACAACTCGAAACTTCATCATTCGTTTCAATTCAAATCAGCATGCATTAATTATAACGGTAATATATGAAATTTATTGGAATGGCAGTGGCGGCATCTGCCGAAAATTGGTCGTACGAACTCAGAAGCCTTCGTGGGCTTACACAACAACATTGATATAGATCATCACATGATCAAATAGATTGTTTACGATTCTATAAAGAAAATAGCTAACCCGGCTTCATCCTGTCTACATTTTCTATTGTTATTACCGATATGAAACTAGAAATGCCGCTTGTATGTGGTTGTTAAAATGGTTTGATGGTGTGTGTGAAAAAAACGAAATAGCGCCAGCGGATTTTTTTGGAACCTACATTTGTTGTCGAAAAGCGCCAGCGGAATTTTTCGGAACCTACATTTTGCGCTTCATTATTCACCAAAATTCACCTCCGCTGTCTGATTTTGCATCTCTTGTTCTTCTTGAGAAAGAATGTGAAAATTTTAAGTTTTGGAAATCCTCCCTCCCTTACTTGTTAGAGTCTCAAGGCAACATACGCAATCCAGGCTATGCCCAAAAGCTATAGTTCAATTTTCAATCAATTTGGATTTCCCAAATCAACATAATCACAAATTACATTTCTGTAATTTTTCCAAATTTTTGATGTTTGGTAAATCTAATTGAGATGAAAAACAGCTGATTGGTTTCACCAAAAGTTGACTTTTAGCGATGCCACTTTTTTATAAATAATTCACCTCAAAATGTTTCGGATTAGAGATTGAATAAAATGTGCACTTACAAATGACATATATATTTAAAATCACAAAAACAAATACAAATTATTGGTCTTACAGCACCCGAAGGGCAATAATTTGTGTTGTGCGTTTGTAATGTTTTACACCAATGAAAGATAGTCTAATGCCGAAAGACAGTCTAATGCCGCATTCGAACGTCTGGGGTGAGAGTTTTTTCATTTTCAAGTAATACTAGTAGTAATACATTATACTACTAGTAATACATTACTCGCCGAGATGTGGAGGCCGTAAAGAAGAATTGATGTTCCCGAAGCGGGAAGTGAACCCGACACTGTCGACTCGTAAGCAATGCATTTAGCCACCGATGAGATCTCCACGTATTTTAAAGCATTTCATATCTGAAAATCTGTGACTTGCACACTATTAGCACAGATAACCAGATGTGAAACTTCTTATTTTGTATGACTGTGGTCGTGAATTTTCTAAAGTTGTGTGTGTGAAAACTACAACTTGCCGCCCCAGAAACTCGAGATGCCGCCCCCGAAAGTCACCTCAACTTGACCTATAATTCACCATATCGTTTTCTTGTTCTTCTTTTCTAAAAATGTTTAAATTCGATATATTCTATAGTTTGAACTAAATATATTTTCGATTTCTAATGAAAAGATTAATATGTAAAAAATTACTAAAAGATTAACTAAAATTCAACTTGTCCCGTAATATTTCGATTTAAATGATAAACGTCAAAAAAAATCTCTTTTTTATGCGATTGGTGAATACACAGATTGTGTACGTGAGTTCACCTCTTAAACATCAAATATAGTGCAATGCCATATCTTTTGTTGATAAATGTGGGTATTTTAGTACATTATTTGGAATTTGGTTCACTTTCTCTGCCACACTAATAGTGAGCAAGTCACAGATTCTCAGATATGAAATGCTTTAAAATACGTGGAGGTATCATCGGTGGCTAAATGCATTGCTTTCGAGTCGACAGTGTCGGGTTCACTTCCCGTTTCGGGAACATCAATTCTTCTTTACGGCCTTCACATCTCGGCGAGTAATGCTAGTATTACTTGCAATGAAAAAACTCTCACCCCAGACGTTCGGATGCGGCATTAGAGTATATTTCATTGGTGTAAAGCATTACAAACGCACAACACAAATTATTGCCCTTCGGGTGCTGTAAAGCCAATAATCTGTATTTGTTTTTGTAATTTGAAATATATATCTCATTTGTAAGTGCAAATTTTATTCAATCTCTAATCCGAAACATTTTGAGGTGAATTATTTATAAAAAAGTGGCATCGCTAAAAGTCAACTTTTGGTGAAACAAATCAGCTGTTTTTCATCTCAATTAGATTTACCAAACATCAAAAATTTGGAAAAATTACAGAAATGTAATTTGTGATTATGTTGATTTGGGAAATCCAAATTGATTGAAAATTGAACTATAGCTTTTGGGCATAGCCTAGATTGCGTATATTGCCTTGAGGCTCTAACAAGTAAGGGAGGGAGGATTTCCAAAATTTTCACATTCTTTCTCAAGAAGAACAAGAGATGCAATTTCAGACAGCGGAGGTGAATAGTGGTGAATAATAAAGCGCTTTTCGACGACAAATGTAGGTTCCGAAAAATTCCGCTGGCGCCTTTCGACGACAAATGTAGGTTCCAAAAAATTCCGCTGGCGCTATTTTGTGTTTTTCACACACACCATCAAACCATTTTAACAACACCATACAAGCGATATTTCAAGTTTCATATCTGGTAATCTGTGCCGTCGACTTACCCAATTTTGGGTAGTTAGATATTATCGCAATTATAGCCATTTGTCAGTTAGCTAACTGTGGAATATACATTAAAAAATGAACAAATCGGATTTTTAAAATATCCCATTTAAATTGAGATGTTATATTTAACTGGTCAAAACGGCCCTAAATCAGTCGTCTGAATACCCCTTTTGTATAACGAAAGTATTTAGCAGTACAATCCCTGCTATCTTCAAATGGTCTAAAAGTTGTAAAATATTATAATTATTATATTAAAAATATAAAACTACTTGAATACAAACAACATTCCGAAAATGTGACGATTAAAGAACTTTCATAGGGGTGTACTTTTTTTTTTGATATTGAGTGTATATCACATTGTCCGTTCAGTAAAATTGCAACTCAGCTGTTTCTTTGGAGCAAAATTATCTAAAACTAATCGGTGTTTCCACATTATAATATAAGTTCCCTAGCAAGACGTCGACGACAACCCGAATAAGGGGAAAATATAAATTGAAATGGAATAAAACAAATGAATTCCCATTGATCTATTTGGTTATTGTTTTCCATGCCTCGCCCTGCCGGCCAACTCAACGATTGTAACCTCATCACGCTAACTCATTCTATATCTATGCGTGTGTTTTTGTCACAGTACGCCTTCACGATAGCATACAGGAGGAAAACTACCATTACTTGGTATTTGATCTGTAAGTAATATAATATATTCATATAATGAAAATAACGTTCACAAGTTCCATGAACTTTATTATTCATACTCTGCTTAATATCTAATATCTTACTAATAAAACCACAAGAATATAAATTTTGCAAAATAAAATCACAATAAAAATAAAATACAATATAAAATAAAATTACTTATAAAAACTACAAAAACTAGCGAAACATATGCGAATTATAACTGTATGTACTTAAAATTATTAATGAATGATAGTACTATGAATATATTGATCCCATTCAAATACCAATACTTTCTAACCAATTACTTTCTAACGATGACTCGACTATTGTTTCTTGAGATTCATACCTCATCATTTCCTTCTTTTACTTCTCTTTACTATACTCTAATAACAGCTATAAATTTGTCTGTTCTCAAGAACATCTTCATAAATATTCAAATTGTTCAAACTCATAATAACAGCTATGTTCTCAAGAACATCTTAATGAATATTCAAATTTAAATTCAATATAATTTATAGTCGTATAATACACCATACTATGTATTATACGACTTGGATAAAACATTAAATTAGACTCAATTTTTAAAGTTCCAGCATTGGTTAAAAATAATTATTTTCACTGAAATATAAAAAAATTTGTGTCATAAAAAATTAGTCAATAAATTTTATCAGAAAAAAAACAACAAGCAGAATATATTAATAAATAAAACCCACGTTTAATTTGAATTAAATAAATATGGAAATATGAATAATGCAATTACAGCGTTACCGGTGGAGAACTATTTGAAGATATTGTTGCACGCGAATTCTATTCAGAGGCTGATGCATCACATTGTATTCAACAAATTTTGGAATCTGTTAATCACTGTCATCAGAATGGTGTGGTACATCGTGATCTGAAACCAGAGAATTTACTATTAGCGAGTAAGGCAAAGGGTGCAGCAGTGAAACTCGCAGACTTTGGTCTAGCCATTGAAGTGAGTGGTGATCATCAGGCATGGTTTGGATTTGCCGGAACACCAGGCTACCTCTCACCTGAGGTTTTAAAGAAGGAGCCTTATGGCAAGTCGGTTGATATTTGGGCATGTGGTAAGAGAATTATTTTAACATCCTTCCAGGAGGCAAATTAAAAATGTACAAAATACTAATTAATTATTAGATTTATAATGCTCATGAAACTAGAGAACGAAGAAATATCAAATATTTGTATTTTTTGGCTTCCACTTAAACCAAAACGATAATTGCTCAGTTTCGTATATCTTTATATGTCGTTTTAATGCGCATTGTAGTAATTCATTCAATACAGTTTTCAATGAAGTGTTTATGGACTTGAATCCGTAAACCGTATTGTCTAAATGCGATTTGTAAAGCGTTCCTACGGCCTGATTGTGAATAACGAGGGCCCGAAACGATACGACGATTTGCTCTCAATTTTGCACGTGTGACGTAATTTCGAGTTTTTACAAATTCCGGTTTTCATACAAATCGTAAACAAACTCAATTCAATATGCCACACAATGATTACAAGTGGTTATTCTATAAATCGAAATTTGTTTAATGATATTTCGTCTAGTTTCGTGTTCGTTTCGTTATTAGCAATCAGGCCGATAATTTCAAATGTCAAACTACTCAAATGTTGGCTAAAATAAAGTACAAAAAATTAAATTAAATAAAATTGATTATTTATTGAATGAAATTATAGACATGAATAGCTAAAAATTTTATTATATACTATTATTTGCGGTTTTATTTGGTATTATTGGTGGAGACTTGAAATTTATAACGGATTCGTTTTATAATTGGTTGTTGTATAATGTTTGAATATTTCGTATTTTTATCGAAGTAGATATTTAGTATGGTTGAATTTATGCATACGACTCTAATTAAAACGTGAGAAACTAACTTATTATGACTTTTGACTATTCTTTATTTGATTTCCTGCAAACTCCAACCATCTATTAGGTGTGATTTTATACATCTTGTTAGTGGGTTATCCACCATTCTGGGATGAGGATCAGCATCGATTATATTCACAAATCAAAGCCGGCGCTTACGATGTAAGTATAGATTTAGGACATGACTCTGCACGTTGCACATATGAAATTGCGTAAACTTACAACACGATTCCGATCTGATCTCTCCTCACAGTATCCGTCGCCAGAATGGGACACCGTGACACCGGAAGCTAAAAACCTGATCAACCAGATGCTGACTGTGAACCCCAATAAGAGAATTACTGCAGCTGAAGCGCTTAAACACCCCTGGATTTGCGTAAGTTTTGCCTCTTCTTTCAACACTCCGAAATATTCATATATATGAGTATGTGTGTAAGTCTGTCGCGATTTTTATATTTTCTAGCAAAGAGAACGAGTTGCTTCGGTTGTACATCGTCAAGAGACTGTTGACTGCCTCAAGAAATTCAACGCTCGTCGTAAGCTTAAGGGTGCCATACTTACTACAATGTTGGCCACTAGGAACTTTTCCAGTGAGTATAGACCCCTTATCCATCCTATCTCTTCCAAATAAGGATTGTAAAGTGCTCGAACTATTATATATTATAGCATTTATATATTGGCAATTTGTTCTAATTTGTCATTCTTTGTTTGTGATTTCAGGCAGGAGCATGATAACCAAAAAAGGCGAAGGATCTCAAGTCAAAGAGTCAACCGACTCATCGAGCACAACATTGGAAGATGACGATGTCAAGGGTAAATTGTATATAATTTTTATGAATGCAAAAACAAAGAATATTCTTTATACAAGATATATATTAATAGATAGGAACTACAAATCATCATAAACTAACCCACATAAAATTGAAAACCAAGTATTCTAGGATTGGGTATATGAACATTTCCACGTTGTTTTGAAGCGGATTTTGGTCTATACGATATACATCTACTCTGATTAACATATTGACAATGTATATACTGTCTCAATAGGTTAACTGGAATGAACTTTAAAAAATGTTCAGTGCATCCACAGCCATAAGTCTGTTACTTAAATGAAAACTACACCCTTTTCAAATAGAAATCCTTCAATCAAAGACATTTTCCGATTTTAAAATGATTTTCGACAAGTAAAAAGTAATTTCCGACAAGCAAAAAGTGATTTCATTCGAGCAAAAGTGATGTCCGAAAGCGAAAACAGAGTTTCATCCCACAAAAAGCCAAATCGGACAAGTTAAATTCTGACTTCCGAGAATAAAAACGTAATTCAGACAACGAAACAAAGAATTCCGACATCAAAAAAAAGATTGCAGAAAATTTTAAAGCATTAAATTACATTCATAAACGAAAATTGTAAAGGATAAAGGAGGAGGTTGTATTCATAATCTCGAAGATGTATTTCTAAACGAAGATCGTAAAGTACGACGTTGTATTCGTAAAGGTTGAAGTTCTATTCGTATCACTTCACCCTTTAAGAATACGACTTTATGCTTTATGATTTTCCATCGCGTACATTACGAAGTTTAAGTAACATACTTTTGGATCCAGCCGTGGAATATTGAAAACCATTCTGTACGAATAGAGCCATTGCATTGAAAAAAATATTCATAGCAAACGCATTCACCGAAGCAATGATTCCTACGCAGTTCTCTAAATATTTTCAATACTTAAAATTTGCATCGTTTTAAATTTTTTTTTTGTATTTTGTTGTGCAAAAATTTTGTTTCATTTTCATTCTAACGGCCTGATTGCTAATAACGAAAGAGCCATTGCATTGAAAAAAATATTCATAGCAAACCGAAACAATGATTCCTACGCAGTTCTCTAAATATTTTCAATACTTAAAATTTGCATCGTTTTAAATTTTTTTTTTGTATTTTGTTGTGCAAAATATTTTGTTTCATTTTCATTCTAACGGCCTGATTGCTAATAACGAAACGAACATGAAATATCATTAAACATATCATGCTGAACAAATGCTGATTTGTACAATCACCTCAAGTCACTTGCAGTCCTTGAGTGCTTTTTTCAATTGAGTTTGTTTACATTTACGGCCTGATTCTGACGAGTCCCTAATAACAATTTCGGTTCGAAACTACTCGAATAGGCTTCATAAACATTTCAAATAAATTCGAATGTCATTAATTTCTATCAGTTCTTTGTTGTAGTATTTTTATTAATTCTCTCAAATTCATTCAGTTTCGTGTCATTTGTTTCTCCCGAATTTAATTTATTTTTTTTCATTATTCGATTTTTTGATAAACCTCGGTTTGAAAAAATTATCACATTATTAGGGTAGGCAAGACACAAAAATACATTTAAAACCAACCAAAAATTCACAATTACGGTTTTGTAATCGTTAATTTGTCGAATCGTTAATTAATTTCGTAAATTTAAAAACTGAGTTACTCAAATTGATTCAAATTGTTACACGGACTCTGATTTCGGTCTTTTCGGTTCGGTTCCTTGTTTTTCACAATCAGGCTGTTAATCTAAAACGATCAAATATTTTTCAGTTTATAATAATTTAAGGTTAGTACCTCTTTTGCATTGATTAAACCCGTTTTGTTTCTTTGTATTTAGGATTAATTTTGCTTCATTCTCCTATTTTATGTCACAAACATTACTTAGTTGGTGTTTCCTTATTTTCTGGCTTTATGAAACGGGTTGTGATTTTACGAATACATCCTCGTACATTGCGAATGTGGCATGGAAAAGGTTAGTTTACCTACTCCAGCAGACGATATACAGCCCCAAACCATAACATAACCTTATTGTCGGACACAAGTTCTTAAGTTGGAGGTCAGTATTTGGCTTTCTCCATACATAGCCTTTGTTGACGCAGAGGTTAAATTTACGGCCTTATTCTAACAACGAAACATGACGAAATATTTAAACGCATTTCGTTGAACAATTGCCGATTTGTACAATCACCTCAAACCACTTGTAGTCATTGAATGATTTTTTGAATTGAGTTTGTTTACATTTTTTATGAAAAGTGTAAATTGTAAAAGTTCGAAATGACGTCACATGGCAGTTTTTCAGTGACCTCATATTTTCTCTCGTTGAGAGCAAAATTTAAAGATGGAGGCAAACATATATGAAAAATGAAGAGGACATTTTTGTTTTCATCAAAAAGAAACAAAGATCGCATTACTAGAGTTGCCAAGACACAAAAGTACATTGAAAACCAACATTTTCAAACTTTCGGTACTTTTAAAAACTGATACATAGCGGAATTAATAAAATTGAGTCAACGAAGGCACGGGATGAGTGTGCAAATGCAGACTTTTTGTTGCGGTGATCTGATTTCGTTGTCGTTTCGAGTCCTCGTTTTCTACAATCAACTTTTTTTATTTATCCATTATTTGATTTACGTATTCCACTTTGTTTTCTACACACTCTTCTTTAATAATATTTTGAACCGTTAATATCTTTGATCTACAGTGGTTTTAAACCAATGACGACCTATAACGAAAAAACGTTTTTTAAAATTTTATAATTATAATTATGACGATAAATAATCAATAATCATACTGAGTTCAAACTTTTGAACACATATATTGTCGTCATGAATGATAAATTTTGGTTAATCTTTAATTTCAATAGCTTCGTTAGGTTTATGTTTGTCGTTAAAACATGTGTCGACGGTTTCTTTGAAAATTAGTATTTAGAATCAATAAAACTGTATTCTTCAAAGTTATATCATAATATTAAACTTTTCCATTATAAAAATTCGACTACATAAATTGAGGTTTAGAGGGAAAAAAGTTCACTAAACCTATGCCAACTTTGTGATGTACCAGGAAGAATTCCTGAAGGGCGAAATCGTATTTGTAAAATGCTAACCTGTTTCATAATGCGCGAAGTATTACAGTGCACTCGGGAAAACGTCTACACCCCAAAACGTCACACTTCTTCATTGACAGTGTCTATTCTAAAACGTCAATCAAACCACCAAGCTCTAAAATGTCAACTCTAAATTTAAGGGAGAAAGCTGTATTTTAATTATTGGGGAAAAATCCAGAAATAATTAAGAAATGTCTTTTAAGACATGCAAAAGATATGTATATGGCATACATCTCATGTAAAATATCTTTGCTACTTTTATTTAGGTTGGAAATCTTTTTTTTTTGTTTTTCATTGGATTTTCTTTTTGTTCAGCTGTAATTTCTGAATAATAAAAATGCATTAAACTACAGCATCATTAATATTTTGATCTTAAAGTTGCATATTCATAAACTCAACATATTCATAAAATGCCAACGCAACTTCGTTAAGCGGCAACGCCTACGTATGGGAACTTATAAAATTAAAGAAGAAACGAAATTAATTTAATATACACATTATTGGCCTTTACAGCCCTACCAAGGGCTTTGACCGAGCTACTTACAATCATTGGTGTTGTGAGTTTGTAATCTTTTACATCAATGGAATTGACCTACTTTAATGCCAAATCCGAAGATCAAGGGTGGGAGCTTTTTCACGACAAATAATACTGTCGGAAGTTGTCCATTTCTCGCCCGTAAAGAAAAATTGATGTTGGCAGAGCCGGGAATCAAACCACGCTGGCTCGTTAAAGCGATAATATAACTTTAACAATTTTATGACAATTTCGTCCTTTCGACGAAAACATGTACGAGGGTACATTACGAAGTTGGCATGGAAATTATGGACTATACAATTTAACGAACGCCAATGTGTTCGTTATTCAAAAAGGTCCTCATATCACATAGAAAAACGTATGTATGTAAGTTATCAGAGTCGTAGTTTTATATGCATTGGAATAATTGCACACAAGATTCTCAAACATCTAAAATCTCATTCAGAACATAATAATTTTTACTTTAAGAGTCAGCTTCAGCTTATGAGTTCAGCTTCAATTAAATTATGATCTATTTTCTCACATTCCCGTTAAAATCCTCAAAACCAGAACGATGACTCGGAAGATATCAGCATATTATGGAGAAAGTTAATTTATAAACAAATGTCCTCTAGTTTAGTAAGAACATTATGGCATAGACTTGTTTTACCTCAATCTTTTATTTCTCCATTCCTCTATCATAAATTCGTAGTATATTCAAAGCTTAGTGGCAAAGTATTATTTATTGAACAAAGCTAAAAGACAAAAAAAAATAATAGTGGAAAAGATCCACACACCATAGATAAGAAGATGGGAAACGTGACTGTCAGGTCACCTCAAAAACTTCAAATTAATAGTACTACTAAATGTGTCGACTATTTCTGGGTCTTGAAATCAAATTTCGGGTTCAAACTCATGACCACAGCCATAAAAAACAAAAGTTTCCAATATTTTTATCTAATGCACATATTCTTGTATACCTGTATAATGGCCCGATTAGTCAACGCATAGCATGGCATGGCATGGCTCGAAACCGAACCTGTCAAAGGGAGCTCTGTACAAACGATTAGTGAAAACATAGCATGGCATGACGACCTGCAGAAAATAGATTCCAGAGCTGTCAAAATGGGTTGTGGAACCTGAGTTTTTATTGCAGGATTGCATTTTGTTTGTTATATATGTTCTGGATCAGATTATTAAATTTTTTGGAACTTGCCATACTAATAAAAGTAAACATTTATTGGTCGAACATTCCACCTCCGAACACACCATTACAAATTTCCATTATTTAACCACAAAGTACACAAAATTACAAAAAGTACAAAAAATACAAACATAAATCTATATCCATTTAGACTACTTGCAAATTCAATTTCTCCAGTGTTACCATGACGAAAAACTATTCATATTAAATTTAAAATTTAACATTCGCATATGGCAACTCCTTTACCAAACATAGCATAGGACTTGAGTAATCGATTCTATGCGTCCATACTTATGCCATGCTATGCGTTGACTAATCGCACCATCACTCTCAAACCAATGAACAATGTTGCAGTGTATCTGACTGAACAGAATGAGACGCTTGTAGTAAAGAAGTGCGAACTGTCAAAAGTTGAAATGTACTGAACAAAGATTATAAGATTAGGGGTATTCAGACTCAGTCTCGTAGGCTCGTACTCGTAAGTCTCGTACTCTCGACATGTCTGAACACCTGATCAGACGACGTAAAGTGATTTTGAGAGGTGATGCATATTTTTGAACAGATTGCCCGTTTTTGAGAAATATTATAATAATTTATGATTTTTCATGCATAAATGTATTAAAAAAAATGTTGTTAGTATAATTCTAAAATTATAATTAAAATGTGTGAATTTCGCACACTATTTTTTTCATTTTATTCAAAAGTTGATCCAACTATTTAAAAAAAAAATCCTTTTCATTCGAAAGAAAATGTATTGCAACATATTGACATCATTGTTTAATTGCTTTAGAGGTTGCTCATGTTTCTTCTTTTCGGACACTGTAACATAATTATTTAGACCACAAATAGTTTTATTTTCCAAAATGCATGATGTTTTATGTGAATATGAATGAATGTATTCAATTTTCGGACTCAAAAAATTATAATTGAAGGACGAATTGAGGAATGTTGCCACTGCATTGTTTTATCTCAGATGAATCGAAATTTCGCGGCCCAAAAATAATACTATCGGAAATTTTTTTCACAGAATCGTAGAATCGTAGATTACAAAAACAAATTTGCACGTATTCTACGCTCCTACGAGCCTACGAGACTGAGTCTGAATACCCCTATTGGAAATTTCGCATCAATGTGGTTGTGAAATTGTCTGATGGTGTGTGTGACATACCAACAATTCACGGCAGACAAAACAAAAACTCAACCCTAGTAGACCCTATATTTTTCGAGAAATTTCATTTCAGAAAATGAAATAATTTACTTCAAACAGCTGTGATTTTTTTCACCACGCATTGTTTTTGTGATGCCATTGTGAGGAAATTGGATTTCCCCATCTCTGAATTCTCATTTGTTATGGGCATTTTTTATAAGAAAACATGTGAAAAAAACTAAATGTATAGTTATGTTTTGAAAATTTAATACTCATAAACTATTATTCTTGCAGTTTTTATACATTGTTGAAATAATTCGTCTATTGCTGGTATAATTATTATATCAGTTATATTGAATTTGCAAATCAAAATATTAATTTTAATGATAGAATTTTAATATTAACAATATAATTGGAAATATATAAGTTTACTTTTATTGAATAAACCATCCAAAAAAATTAATAACTAAATAAAATATCCCCATTCTTAATTACAAGATATGGTAGCCTTATAAAATTGACATTATTTAGGTGTACTCATGGACACAATACGTGTGAACGAAATCTCATAAAAAAAGAGCCGAGGATTTGACATCTGTCAAGAGTTTCCAATCTTTTAATCTTTGGTACTGAATTGATGGAGAGCGAACAGAATGAGTAGTACTCTGTTGCTGGCAGTACTCAACTTGAACTTTTTCCTTACTTCTTGGCTCTGAAAGCTGTTTCAGACAATTTGTATTCGGGTATTTGATTTGTGAAAATGGATGATAAAACAGTAAATTTAAATGAGGTAATAAAAGAAAACAAAAAATAATTTCAATCACAAATATTAAAATTTTTGAAACTTCTATAGGCGCTTTTCAAGGTCGCGACACGAAATGAGCAGAGACACTATAAATATAAAGATATACTGCGACATTAGACTATCTCTTTCTCACACATACTCTGAGTATACGCGCACACACTCTGAGTCAGGGTTGCCGTCAGAACTTTTAAGCGATGTGCAAAAGTGGAAAAAGTGAATGAAGTGAAGTCCAAGTTCCCAAAAACTAGTCATTTGGTGATGACAAATGACCAATACTTCATTTCACAAATCGCGACAAAAATAAGCTAAAATCTGCGTATAGCAAAGTGAAGTGTTTTCCGAAAAAATGGAGTGCCGTAGTGTTTGGATCCAAAGTGAAGTGAAACACTTCGATTGTAGTGCATTCGGAAACCCTGCTCTGAGTATAAGGAAACATTTTATGGGACGCTCGCAGTTGTTCATGCTTATTAGGGCTCTCGATTTCTACCCGGGTACCCGGACGCTCGGGTGCTGCTAATACCCGGGTAATGTTACCCGGCCTTTCATTACCCGGTTAGCACGCAAAGCCCGATGTACGCCATTCGAGTGTTAGAAGCGAAACGACGCACATCGTTCAGTCTTTCAAGCGACGGAACAGGTAGCGGGAGTTGGTTTTGAAGCAGAGTGCGTCTAGTGACGTTCCAATACCGGTATGTAGTCGATGCAAGTAGTCAAAAACAAAATTTCAACTAAAAATCGGTGCGGAAAGAAGTAATCGGGTTTAAAAGTCGGTATAGTCGTACTCGTACTCATTTCACATATACGTACATATTCAGACGAAAACCTGCACTTTTAGCGGCTCTAGAAAATAAAGGCTGACGTAATGTATTGTTAACTAACAGTTAACAGTAAAATATTATATGCAATCAAATATTATGTAGATTATTTAATTTATTTATTAAAGTCTAGGAAATCATCTCAACCTGTTGTTAGTGTTTGAATGTTTGTAATGTATTTTTGTAATACATTTTTGCATCAAAATTATAAATCAATAAAATATTTCAATATATTGTCAATTTAGTCGGTACCTTCAAATTATTTGTAACAATTAGTCGATTCAAAAAATAATCGTTTATCGTGCCATTTACTCGAGTATACGAGTACTCGTTTGTTTTTTTGTTTGTTGTTTCTTTTGATGACCCTTTGATGTGTTATGCCTTTCATTTAATGCCTTACATATAAAAATTAGAATGTGTAGGAAAGAATGAATAGGAATGTTTTAATAAACAAATTTTTTAAAAAATTAAAAAAACATTTATTAAAAAATATGACTTAAAATCCAATTTATAAAAATATATAAAAATAAATTTTATTTTATGTGGGTAAGGGTATATTCATTTTGTCCTTTTGTTTGTACCGCGTTAACACTATATTGCCCAAAAGCAGTCATTTTGACTGCTTGAGACATTTCAAATAAGAAAATGACTCATATTATTAAATTTAGTACATGTCTTATATGATCAGTTCGTCTCGATATTGAAACGAGACTAGTACTTGTTATTCGAATCTTTAGGTAGTGATACTTGTTCTAATAAGGTGATTATTGTATTTATTTTTTCCTCAAAATTAATGAAAGAAAGTTCAAATGAAGTGTTAAAAATATGAAAAATGTAAAAAAAATTATATTTAACCAATTTCTTTACACATTAGTTATTCTTTTATAAGGCAGTCATTTTGACTCCTTTTGGGCAATCTAGAGGTCGTAGGTATGGGAAAGTATATATATTCTTGATCAGCGTCACCTCCTGAATCGATTAATCTATTAAGAAATTAGGTTTAGTATTTCTATATTAATAAGCAACTTGTATGTAAAAATGGGCGAAATCGGTCAACGGACACGCCCACCTCCCATATAACGCAAAAGTTTAATATGGAATATCTTATGATCTATGATATTGTGTGTGATCATGTACCACAGATACGAGTTAACATGCCAAAAATGGAAAAGATCGCCCAATTGACAAGCTACAGGTCAGCTCAAAAGCTACAGCTCAATGTTGGATACATGGTAAACCATATAGGCAGTTATTAGATTATATATTGCTACTAAGAGTTCCCAAAATCAAATGGAAAATATCCCTTATAGGACACGAGCACCTTCCATACAAAATCGTAGATCTACAAGAATTCCAACTACTTTATAGTCAGGAAGCTACATATTCCCACGTGGCTGTTCATCATCGAAATAGAATCAGTCGCGCGGCACTATATGTTGCTTGTAGTAGAGCAACAAGTGCTGGACTTCATATTGTTGGACCCTCCCAAGTCTTTTGTTGAATCAGATTTTGTCTCCATTGAAATGAACATCTAAAATCGGAAAAGCAAATAAAGGCACATTATGATTTTATGGCACACAAAAAATCATCGAGAATAATTGTATTCTTCCATAAATTGCAGAGCTTTAATGTGCACTTCCAAGATATTACCAATGGCACAATGCTTCAAACATCAGAACTACTTCGTTTTGTGGAAACATGGGCCCTTTCAACAGAAAACTATAATATTCTAGTTCTAAAGACAATCGACGCAAAAAATTATTATGGTTTTTGGAAAACGAATATAGCTTTAAAAATCGAATTTCTCTTTGGAAGAGACCACAGTTGTGAAAATCACACGATGGAGTTAATAGCATTGAATTTCTATCAATTTCACTAATTATTGATATAAATTTACTGTTTTTGATATAAATTTACTGTTTTTCCTTTAATAAACGTTGTATGCAGGGTGTAGGGTATGTAAACTTCGGCCTGGCCAAAGTTAACGGGTTTTGCCTGGGTGGACCAGTGCACTAGTTTTTTTTTTAATTTTTATAAAACTATTTTCCAAAGGAACATTATTATATAAAAAATAATTTTATAAAAAATTTTTTATAAATTAAAAATATATATATATATATATATACATATATTCATTTATTAAATATCAATATCTTCATTACATTAATCATTAGAAGGTTGAGAAATTAATTCCTACACATTCATACATACGCACTTCTAATGCGCGTATTAGTCTACGTAGCCAAATGTGCAGATTCTAATATTTATATGCAAGGCATTTCATGAAAAGCATAACATCAAAAGAAACAACAAACAAACAAAAAAAAACAACAAACGACGCACTCTGCTTCAAAACCAACCAAGTCGCTTGAAAGGCCGTGTGCGTCGTTTCGCTTCAAACACTCGAAAGGCTTACAACAGCCTTTGCGTGCTTACCCGGGTATTAGCTATTACCCGTGCAATGCTATTACGGCCATTCCCGGGTATATGAGGTACCCGGGTTACTCGATACCCGGGTAATCGATGTAAATTATACTTTTCTCGCATTATACGCTTTGTAAATTTCGAATGAAGCCAATGTTCAATGAATATTATTTGTGAATTGTTTTTAGGATTTGCTTGGTAATGAATTATTTAATTCAAAAGAAACATCAGAATTCTTAAATATATTTTTTAAATAAAATAAATGAAACATCTTTAATTTACATATATAAATTCGGGTCAGTGGGTTCAATCAACGCGAACAAAGCCGCGCATACTAAGCGCTGTAGAGTTTCTATGAATGAAAAGGGACACGTGTTCAGTTGCATCATTAAATGTAAATAAAAAATGGAGCGGAAAGGGGCTGAAACGGGAAGTGACTCAAAAATAACACAGATTTTCCAATACTTCTTAAAATTCATATGTACTGATTTCTCTTATTAATTATGCTAAAACATCAGCAGAGCGTTGTCGCAATTGCAGAATGCGGCAAAGCGTTTTGCGGAATAGAGGTATTGACCAACAAGTTTTGCGGAATAGAGGTATTGACCAACAATCAACCACTTCTTCTCTACGTTCATCAACATCAAGAACTAACGAAGATGCGAGGAACTCTGAACATAGTCAATGTTTATATTCTGATTTCCATCATCACAAATAATCTCACGACGAGTTTATAAAAAATGTCATCAATAACAGATCTATATTATTTCAATCAACTGTATACACACGCTTAGAACCACATCGTTTGGTTGTAAGCGTGGGAAAGGGTTAAATAAAATTATATGCGGTTAAAAAGCAACCGAAGTTTCACTTCTTTCGCGAGTACTCTGTTGCACACATATTTTTTTGTATGTTGGTTTTCAAGTTTACGTGTCAAATGTACATTTATAATGGAACAGTATTAAATGTTTCTCAGTAATCGGTACTGTACAAAATTGTGAATAATATTATTAAATTCGAAAACATATCAATTTTAGAACAAGTTTTCTGTATTTTATTGCGATATAATGACTTTAAATATTTTTTAATATTTGGTTCGTATTTCGTTATTTTGTTAATATAACTTATAAATATCAAATACCAAAAGTATTAGAATATCGCGTCACTATTGGGCGCATTTTTCAAAGTCGCAAGCGTCATGCCCAACAGCTGATGTCGTACGACTTTGTACTACATCTACTACTCATTCTGTTCAGCCAGTAAGACTGCCTCTGTTCTCTATAGTATAATGTGAGTATAATGTGAGAAACACATTCGATGCGGCAGCGACAATGCGCCAAACGTCAAAATATTTGTACATTAGTTCTTATGGAGATGATTATTTTGAATGCAACACGACTACAAGATAAACATTGTCGTCCGTCGCAGCAGTCAACTTGGATCTAGTTCTAATTTGAGAGACGACGACAAGCGATAACTGTCAAAATGGACCCTTTTCATTCATTTTTTTCTCCCAAATTATGATTGCAAATTGAAATCTTTACTTTTATATGTTTAATTTTGATGTTTCGTTATGTTATATGTTTTTGTTATGTTTTAAAGTAATTATTTAAAAAAAAATTTTGTTGCTGCCGCATTCAAAAAAATCAACTTTTTGAGAAGATGACGACAGATAACTCCGCAGCTATGTTGTCAGCGTGTTGGTGTGTCGCTGCCGCATGGAATGTGTTCCCACATAAATCGCGTACTCTCGACATGTCTGAACACCTGATCAGACGGCGTAAAGTGATTTGGAGAGATGTTGCATATTTTTGAAATGATTGCCAGTTTTTGAGAAATATTAAAATAATTTATGATTTTTCATACATAAATGTATTAAAATAAATGTTATTAGTATAATTATTAAGTTGTAATTAAAACGTGTGAATATCGAACAAAAATTGTGTCATTTTATATAAAAGTTGGTCCAACTATAGTTGGAAAAATCCCGTTCATTCGAAAGAAAATGTATTGTTATATACTGACATCATTGTTTAATCGTTTTATTAGTTGCTCATATTTCACCTTTTTTCACGCTATAACAAAATTAATTAGACCATAAATATTTGTATTTTCCAAAATGCATGATGTTTTAAGTTAATCTAAATGAATATATTAAATTTTCAAATTCAAGAAATTATAATTGAATGACGAATTGAGGAATGCTGTCACTGCATTGTTTTGTCTTAGATGAATCGAAATTTCGCGGCCCAAAAAGAAAATAATCGGACACTATTTTCACAGACATTCGAAATTTTAATGGAATTGTGTATACTTTAAAATATTTTCAAATATTGTTAGTTGTTTTATTCACAATTATTTCACTTTTTTGCAAAAATATTTATGTTTTGTTTTCACTGCAAAAGTTAGCAACATTTACAAAATTGATTCTACGCGATCTACGAGAGGTACAACTCGCGTACTCGCGTGGAATCGTGGATAGAAAAACAATTTGCACGTATTCTACGCTCCTACGCGCCTACGAGACTTAGTCTGAATACCCCTATTAATTTTTTACTTCCAACTGTGGCGATGAATATAATCAATGAATTATTTATGAAATATTAGTTATTGCTTAGAAATTAATTATTGGATTTTAGAGGACGATTTGTTTTCATGAATATATCACTTTTAATTTATACGCAATTGAATTGTACTATATGTTACGATCTGAGTCAATGCCAGCTTACGTCCTTACAAGCTCCTAAGCATAACAAATGTATCAATAAGTTTGCATTTCGTTTAATATGAGATGCTTTGAGAGGAATTCAACAAATAAGCAACTCATATAAATATTCAATTTTTGACTGTAAATACTTTAAATATGTTTTCTATGTTTTGTTTATCAATCACAATTTTCATTTTGTTCTCGAAATATATTTTTTCATTTAGTTCAACAAATTTCGTGAACAAATTTCGATTTGTAGAATCACCGCATGTCACCAGTAGTCACTGAGTGGCTTTTTCATTTGAGTTTGTTTACATTTCGTATGAAAAATGAAATTTGTAATAACACGAAATGACGTTACATTGACGTTTTTCAGTCACCTTTCATTTTCTCTCGTTTATAACAAAATTCAAAGATGGAGAATGGAAAGAATTGGAAAAAATTTTTTTTGATCTAGTGTAAATAAAGAGATAAGTTACTAATTGCCAAGACACAAAAATATATTGAAAATAAACTTTTTCAAAATTCACAAGTATAATTTTGAGATGACTAGCAACTCGTTACGTTTAATAGCAGAGTTATTCAAATTGAGTACAAATTGAGTCAACGAAAGCATGGAGTGATTGTACAAATAAGAATTTTTGGTAGCAGCGTTTCTTTTCGTCGAAGCTTCGTTTCGGGCTCTCGTTATTCTCAATCAAGCCGTTAGAATATAAAGGCGGAACTATATTAGCCGACGGGTACCTGGCGTTCGGATGGCAGCTAGCTATCGAATACACAGGAACATATGGGACAAACTATATTAGAATCGACGAACTTTCACGAGTTTAACGAAGGTTTCTCTCGAAAATTGAGACTTTTCGTTGATTATTGCTAGAACGAGAGGGCACCGATTTCAATCGCTCTGTCTCTGTCTTTGAGAATGCAAAATGACATTTAAATCATGGTTGCTATGACAACTATGGATATTTAAAATATTTTTCACAGTTCGCTTCGCTGATTGGCTTTGTGTTTGTTGTGCTGAGAGAAAATATTATTGTTTGGAATTCTTTTTCTCTCTGAGCGGTGAGTGCATACGTAATTTGAATTTTGACAGTAGGTAGCTGCTAGCCGCCAACTACTCAATTCGAATATAGTTCCCCTTAAACTTTAGAGCTTTGTTGTTTGATTGAAGCTTTAGAGCACCGATTACCAGATTTGTGATTATGTTGGTTTGGGAAACCAAAATTTATTAAAAATTAAATTATGGACATGACGATAATTCCAACAACTACCATTGGCGCTATTTTCATGATTTTCACACACACCATCAAACCATTTTAACAACCACATGCAAGCGGTATTTCTAGTTTCATATCTGGTAATATGTGCTTTAGAGCACACCATGCTAACAAGTCTTGACGTTTTGGGGTGTTGTCGTTATCTCGAGTGCGCTGTATGTAAATTTCTTTGAATTTTAACAGACATTCAAATATACTACGATTAAAATTATCATAGAGCTGGGTTTTTTTTATAGTCATACATATATACACTTATCGATAAATACATATGTATATGTATGTGCAATACATATGATGTTGAGGAACAAATGCAGTTTCCGACCCCAAAAAAAAGATCCCAAAATGACTCATTTAGAGTATAAAAAAGCCAAAATAATTCTGTGTGATCTCCCCCGGTTTGGGAGAAAATTGGGGTCAAAGATAAAAAGCCATCTAAATCCACAACCCAACGGAGCCAACCCTAAATTCACAAATGTTATTCAATTAGAAGCGTATGGAGGTAATTTAAATTCACCATAAAACTGCATTTACAGATTTTTAAAAATTATAAATCAACCGAAAAATAATAAATTAATAAAATGTAATACAAAAATTTAAATTTTTTTGTTTAATAATTTTGTTCTTACAAATGCGTAATAATACGCATTAATCCATTAATTGCGTTAATTGCGACAAGCAAAATTCCGACTTGCGACAACGAAAAAAGGAATTGCGACAACGATATAAGGAATTGCGACAACGATAATCAGAATTGCGACAATGATAAAAGGAGTTGCGACAACGATAATCAGAATTGCGACAACGAAAAAAGGATTTGCGACAACGATAATCAGACTTGCGACAATCAAAACAGAATTGCGCACGTAAAGGAATTATGCAATATTTTGTAAATATTATTAATTTTTGTTGTTTTTGAAATAAATTCAAAACTTCTCCAACTCCAAACTCCAGCAACTCCTTTTATCATTGTCGCAATTCCTTTTATCGTTGTCGCAATTCTTTTTTTCGTTGTCGCAAGTCGAAATTTTGCTTGTCGCAATTTGATTTTCTCTGGGATTAAATTTGTTTTTGAATGGATTATTTAATTAATTATTTTTATTTTTGCTTTCGCAAATCACTTTATGCTTGTCGCAAATCACGTTATGCTTGTCGTAAATCACTTTATGCTTGTCGCAAATCAATTTATGCTTGTCGCAAATCACTTTATGCTTGGATTAAATCACTTTTTGCTCGTCGCAAATCATTTTTTGATTATCGCAAATAGCTCTTTGATTTTCGCATTTGTGCTTGAAAAAGGTGTAGATCCCTTAAAAATTTATAACACGAGCTATCGGGATGTCTCCAACATGAACAATAAACAATAGTTATATGAAGATATGAAATAACAAATATATTTATGTCAATTTTCCCTTCGTTTTCTTATGTGACAATTAATGCGGTCCAACTCCGGCTTCGTGATCCACAGTACTTTCGCTATCAAAGTATCTTCTGCGTGTATCGGCCTTCCCTGCGCTTGGAATTTTATAAAAATGATCAAATTATTGATATTAAAATAATTAAGATATGGATAACAATACATTATAGAAGAAATTAAACCAGCATTAAGGAAATATATTCTAAAAATATGGTTAATGATACAAATTTGTGAAACAAAATTATTAAATTTTTAGTTTTCGTTATTTTTTTTTTTATATATTTATATTTTTTAAAAATCTTTAAATGTAGGTTTATAGAGAACTGACATACCTTTATTTTGATATCACTATATTCTCGATTGGAATATATGGTTTGGGGTTCCAATTTTGAACCGAAATATTGTGGCGTTATGTTATGCACATCTACGGCGATCAATCATAATATACAGTGGCTCCATCGCAAGTGTTTGTATGATATTTAAGTTCTCTGAACTAAAACAAATCGTAATAATTTTTGTTTTTTTTTTTGTTTTTATTTGCACTCTACACTCTAATCTTTCCAAATATAAAAACAAAAATAACATTCTCCATGACAAACTGTAAACCGAAGGGAAAGCAATCTACTGTCGAAATAAGACAGTTAATAGTGAAATGGAATCTTGAAAGTACAACTGTGAGAGAAATTGATGAATTAGTTGGAAGAAGCAAGTCTACTGTCCACGACGTTATTAAGAGATTCCGTGATGAGCTTAGGATAGCTAATAAGATTAGAGAAGGTCAGGGCAAAATATTAACTGATCGTGAAGAGCGTTCTTTGTTGAAGTAAATCAAACAAAATCCTTTTAAAACTGCAAAAAACTAAAAACATCTTTAAAAAACAGCGGTGGAAAAGATGTTTCCTTAAATACTATTCGCAATACATTGCACAAATATAACTACCATGGTAGAGTTGCCAGAAAAAAACCATTTATAAATTTATAAAAAACCATATATAAGAATAAAAACAAAAGAATAAAATTTGCTAAAGAGTATTTGCTTAAAACAGAAGATTTTTGGAATAAGGTATTTTGGTGTAAAGATATCTTAAAATACATTTTTGCTGATAGATTTTATTCATTACAAGGTTCTGTTCACTAATGAGAGCAAGTTCAATTTGCATGGTTCAGATGGCAAGATGTTTGTGTGGCGTAAACCAAATTCTGAATTTAATGCTCAAAACGCAAAAGCTACTGTTAAGCATGGAGGAGGCTCTGTTATGGTTTGGGGCTGCATGTCGAGTGCTGGGGTGGGCAATTTGCATTTTATTGATGGTAAAATGGACAAATTTGGCTACCTCAACATTTTGAAGGAAAATGTAAAGCAAAGTGCCGAGAAGGTAGGCATTGCGAATGATTTTGCTTTTTACCAGGACAATGATCCCAAGCACACTTCGGGTGTGGCAAAGCTTTGGTTGATCCATAACTGCCCCAAACTTATAGAAATTCCTGCACAGAGCCCAGATCTCAATGTAATTGAACATCTCTGGGAAGAATTAGCTAGAAGAGTATACCAACAACAATTTAACACTTTAAGTCAGCTTAAGGCGGCGTTAATGGAAGCGTGGAACTCCATAGAACCTGAGTTTTGCTACAATTTGATAAAATCCATTCCAAAACGCTTACAGGCCGTTCTTGAGAACAAAGGATATGCCACAAAGTATTAATTGTTCTCTTTCGTCATTTTTTTATTGATGTTTTACTTTGTCCGATTATGCGTTGAGCGCAAACAAATTGAGTTAATTTTGTTTTTCTATGTAAATTTACAGTTATCATGGAGAATGTTATTTTTTTTTATATTTGGAAAGATTAGAGTGTAGAGTGCAAATAAAAACAAAAAAAAAAAACAAAAATTATTACGATTTGTTTTAGTTCAGAGAACTTAAATATCATACAAACACTTGTCCGATTACGCGATGGAGCCACTGTATATATCAATCAATCATATATAAACACAACTCATTATATATATATATAATCGATTCCATATATATATATTATTTTTTTGTGTCGCACATTACATTTAAATGTCTCACATTACAGAACCAAATGCAAGTTTTGTTTATGCATTGTTGTATATATTTAAATATTTTGATAGTATTGTCGTCTACTATGTATATATTTATTTACATAAATATTCGGTATCAGACAATAGCCACGGGTGTGCATGTTTATGAACCGGTGCCCTTTACAATAGATTATATTTCCCTTCTTTATATTTGAATTCTTTGTTTCTCTTCTAAATTAATTAATTTAGTTAATTGTTAATTATACATCCTTATCGGCATTCGATAACAAATTACAATTCTTCAAATCGTGTTTATAAAAATATTTATTTTTTAAGAATATTAAACAAAAATATTGAATAGTTTCATTTCAAGTGAGAGATAAAATGAATTGTATGATTAATAAAATATTTCGTCTGATCTCCTTCGCACATTTATTAGAACAACCCTTGTATGCATGCGTAAAACTTATGCATACTTATTTGGATTAGTGAACATATTTTTTTCAAAATTGGATACGTGGGTTCTAAAGAAAAAATCCATACTAACAAATAAATGAAAATAAAAAAAAATCATCAACAGCTAAACCCAAACTAAACCCTACTAATACCGAAATTTTTGAAATTATTACTATTTGTTTTCTTTTCCCAATTTTTGGATTTCTTTTTTAGAGGAAAAAAAGGGCGCTGTAGATAGAAGCACTACAGTTATCGCAAAAGACCCAGAAGGTAAATTTGTTTTATAATAATACTAATTAAACAAAAACAAACGATTCCACATACCATCACATCACCATGGTTTCACTTACAATACGTTTACATGCCAATTTAAGTTCAGACATATACATTCATAAGTACAAACAGTGTATCACAAAAGTAAGTATGCAGCGATATTTGTAACTGAAATGATTGAAAAATGGCTTATGGTTTGATATAATAATAGTAAAATTTTATTTTTTCATTTCTTTTATATGTTAACGTAAGAAAAATAATAAAAAACATACAAGTTTATGATTATTTTCTTGATAATAACAATATATTTAAAAAATGGTTCAAATTCATTTCACAAAAGTAAGATTTCACAAGATTTCCTGCACTAGATGCTGCCATACACCCCCATACCATAACCGATCCACCAACTTGTTTTATTTTCGATCGATCTCAGGGTTCACTTTTCTCCACACTTTTTGACACCCATCTGAGCCAAAAATATTAAAAATATAGGTTTATTTGAACATTTTAAAAAATAACTTACATCAAAGTACAGCTAAATTGGGACTAACAGGATCATTTGTATTCATTATTTTTCTTAAATTAACATTCAGTTAGAAATATCGCTGCATATTTACTTTTGTGAGACAGTGTATACAATGCATACAGTGCAATGCATTTAATTAACACGCCAATGAAGTCTGAAATCGAATTTATCCTCAGGACATTGAGTGGTTTTTGTACGAATATACATACATCTGGTGATATCTGGATATCTGGTGAATATACAGTGTTCCACTAAAGTCTTCGTACAGAAGATAGTTCAAACTTTAATGATGAAAATCAATAATAAGCAGTAAGAATTTCGAATAAATTTATATGCAAACTTGTTTACTAAACATTTTTCTTCATACAAGAACAAAAAATTGTTATTTTTACTTATTCTTTCAAAGATATAGGCCTTAAATTGGAAAAAATCAGAATTGACTCCACTAAAGTCTTCGTACACCAATAATGAAAATTGTTAAAAAAATTACAAAAAATATAATAAATTATTTTTTTGGTAGGCCTTATTTTTAATAATGTTTTTATGGTAGTATGGCATTCATATCTCCATATTTTACGCATAGCTTTGTTCGATTTACGCCCAATTTTATTATGATTATAACTCTGTGTTTATATTCGAGCCGATTTGGAGCATTGTACAAGAGGTAAATCTTAGTATAATGGGCCATTTCCTTAGGGAGATTATCTTGCTGAATGTAAAATGTCTCTGCCACGCCCAATTTTTCAACAAATTCATTCAACATTTTTATCAAAATTGAAAAGCATACTCAAAAATCCATTATTCTTTCATTATTTCCTAGTTTCCAATGTAGAAGAAAGCCAGTCTGGCCTATACCAATACATAATCGCCACCGTGATTTATAGTTCAAATTATGGGTTTTGGGTTGTAAGCTTCTCCTGGCCTTTTCCACGCTCTAAGTCTACTATGTTAGGTGTGCGACACTTGTACCCGGCAGCAACCACAGATTTTTATACAGTTTCAGAATTGGCTACGTTATTATTGGTTTGGAGCAGGGGTCGAAACGATCCGAGCTAAAATCGTAAAGTTCTCAGCGGGTACTTCAGAACATCAAAATACGATCTTTCGAAGATCTTGTGTACGCTCTTTCGAGGATCGTATAAACTATCTTCGAAAGAGCGTACTTTGATCTTCTGAAGTTCTCTACCTGATAGATCGCGACCGCTTTTCGGGTTTGAGAAAAGAAAGACCCGAACCAGAGAGCAGGGTGACCCAGTAGTAATATGTTCAAAAAATGTGGAAAATATTCAAGGATTTTTGAAAATATTCAATAATTTTTGAAATATAAAGAATTGTGACTATTACACCATTTCAATTAAACACAGGTCATGTTATAAAAATGTATGAAATTGTCTAATCGTCACAGTTTTTTATATATCTAAAATTATTGAATTTTTTACAACCGGTCTCATCCTGCTCTCGAGAAGTGGTCGCGATCTATCAGGTAGAGAACTTCAGAAGATCAAAGTACGCTCTTTCGAAGATCGTTCGATCCTCGAAAGTGCGTACACAAGATCTTCGAATGATCGTATTTTGATGTTCTGAAGTACCCGCTGAGAACTTTACGATTTTAGCTCGGATCGTTTCGACCCCTGGTTTGGAGAAGCACTGCACTGATGTTTTGTGCCCATATAAAAGGATCAATGGCAACTACGCGCTTGATTTTTAGGGGATCTCCATGTGTGAGAATTAAAGGTCGTCCTGATTTGAACTTATTTTCGACTCGGCCTTCATATTTAAAGCATCCGATCACAGATTGGACAGTAGATCGATGACGGGACATTAGTTCTGCTATTATTGTGGATTAGTTTTGCTCCTAGCGTGTAAATTTAAAATAATTTTACGCTTCTCTACCGTCAAAAATTTACCAGGCATTTTCAATTAATTTGTTCAAATATGCACTTGAAACCTGCTGTGTAGCAGAATTTGTGTCATGGACTGTGTTGCACGTGTTCCGTTGTTTAAAAATTGTTATCACCGACGAACGATTCTTAGAAAAAGAGATCGCATAGCAAGTGAATACGAATACGTGTACGAAGACTTTAGTGGAATCAGATTTGTCACTTTTTTATATTTTTTGTTAATAACTTTGAAATGATAAGTATAAATTATAATTTCTTATTCTTGAATTCAAGAAAAATGTTGAATAAACAAATCTGCATTTAAATTTTACATATTACTGATTTTAATCATTAAAGTTTGAACTAGCGGCTGTACGAAGACTTTAGTGGTACACTAAAGTATACATATATATATATTCTATTTCAATTTTTTGTTCCATAACTATATATACTCAATGTAAATATGCCTGCTATCATCATACATATGTTTAATATACATACTACATACACATGTATGTGTTTCCTCCTTAAATAAATCTTTGTAGAAATGGAACATAATACATAAAAACATAAAGGTTCTGAATACAATTATTCAGGGAAAATTGCAAAATAAAAAACTTTCTAAAAATTACATATGTATATGGAAACAGAAAAATAAATGTGGATTGCAATGTTTGTTCAAACATTCCCTATATGAAAAGGATATATAAATATGAAACTGATTTCATATTCTGACTGTATGGTTTAAGTACTGAATTCTATTTTCCTAAATGTAATTTTCATATTTATATGTACATATTATTTATGTATGTATGTATGTATGTGATTGACTGCAGAAGAGTTTCCGTGCGCAAATTATTTTCGCATAGAATTTTCAAATCTTGATTGACTGATTTTGAGTTCTAAGTGATAATGTACAGTAGCGGACAAAACTCTACGTACGACCCCTTTTTCTTAAATTAAGCATGTCCTAATGCATTTGAAAAAAAAGTAATGAGGCATGTTTGTTTGAAATCTTATAATTGTATAAAAAATAACAAAATAATATATATCTCCAATATTAACTTTTAAAGTTATTCACAAAAAACTCAAAAAAGGCACTGACAAAAGTGTACGTACGTACGTAATTTAAAAAATGAGAAATTATATGGACAAATAATAATAAATAAGAATATTTAATATTTGGTGGGCCACCAGCATCGATGGCCGCTTGCAACCGTCTGGGCATTAAAGCTACTAAATTGTCGAGCTCTTCCGATGTTATTTTCTGCCACTCCTCTTGCAGCTTCTCTTTTAGAGTTGGAGCACAATAATACCGTGCTCCTGCTCCCCAGACCATAACACTGCCACCACCATGCTTCACAGTCGGAATTAGGTCCTTGGGATCCATAGCAGTGTTCGGTTTTCTCCAACCTTTGGCTTTTACGTCGTATCTAAATATGTTGTATTTGGACTCATCCGTAAATAGAACACGTTTCCAGAAGTCAATTATATGCTTTTTTGCGAACTCCAAGCGAAACTTCCTGTTTTGTCGCTTATAAGGGGCTTATAGCGAGGAGTTCAAACATAATAAATAAGTTTATTATGTTTGATTGTATATTTATTATAAATTTATTATGTTTGATTGACGAAATCGCTTAATTCGGTATTCATGAAATAATCATTGACGTCTTTGTTTCATTGTTAGTTTTTTTAGGGCTCTCGATTTCTACCCGTAATACCCGGGTATGACCGTAATAGCATGCTACTCGGCCTTGCATTACCCGGGTAGCACGACGACGCACATCGTTCGGCCTTTCAAGCGACGGAGCAGGTAGCATAACACATCAAAGGGGCATTAAAAGAAACAACAAACAAAATATAATAATTTTGCTATTTCGTCAAATGATTTATTCTCATTTCTATGTTTAATAACTAATTTTCGCACATCCATTTTTCCGATCGTACACATTTCAAAATGACAAAATGCAATCAAGTCCAAGAATAATTCAAATTATACATATAAAATGAAACAAACGCTAATTTACCGTAAAATTTTAGCTGAGAATAGCAAAAAGAGTGAAACCAATAAAACGTATGTAGACTTTTGTCAGTGCCTTTTTTAAGTTTTAAGTGAATAAATTTAAAAGTTAATATTGGAGTATTATACTTTTTTTGTTATTTGTTATACAATAATTCGATTTGAAATATACCTGCATTATTACATTTCTTTCTAATCCTACAGAACTTGTTAAATGTAAGAAAAATGGGTCGTACGTAGAGTTTTGTCCGCCACTGTATATTAACGGACGGAATTCTTCTTCGACCCAAAAATTGATGTCATAGTAAAGAACAAGAATTACAACAGATTCTGTTCAATGCTTACACTACCAAAAACAAAAGAATCACAGTGGATAACAATAGTCAGTCAATCCATAAGTGTTTTATTACATACACAATACATACTCTTATCTAATAAACAGTCTTCCAATTAAATTTTTGTACCGCATCTTACAAATTTTAATGATAAGAAGCACTACACCCAAACTTAACTGACTTAACTCAAATTTTGTATGAAATTATTTTTTTTAAACACAATCTTTAAACTTTTAAGAGTATGAGTATATGTACTAAAGATTTTAGTTTGAATCCAAACTATATATTTTTATGAATTTATTTTTTTACTCAAATTTTCAACGTATCTAAAATATTAAAGCCTTAATATAGCTTTAATGTTTATCGATGGAGGCGTTTCTTACAAGTTTGGCATAGGAGGAGCATTTTATATGCCTGACATTTTAGGAACCAAATTTCATACTTATATGAGATATGGTTCACCAGATATCCTATATTGAACTGTTAATTTATAAGGGAGATAGGTGCATGCGTTGACCGATTTCACATACAAGTAACTAATTAATATAAAAATAATGCAGCTTAGAGCCAGTTCTACAAAAAATAGAACGGACAGACAAACGGAGGGAGCTAAATCGATTAAGAGGTTGACGGTGATAAAGAATGTACTCTACGCGTCACATGAATAGAAACAGTGATTTTTTTTTTCATAACTTTTGAAACAGAATTTGAAAAATTATTTGGCGAATGCCAATAGATAGAATAAATAATTAGAAAATACATTGCATAAATAAAATATCTTCAAAAAATACCACTACACTCCTTTTCTGTCCTTTCCATTGTTTTCAAAAGGAATGAGGTGAGGCTTACTGGTCGGAAGGACTTCGCTTCCAAATAGTCATTTTTTCCCGGTTTTGGAAGGAATACTTTGGTCTCCCTCCCTCACGGGACACATATCCTGTTGCAAGGCATGCGATGAAGATTTCCGTTATTTTTTCCAATAGCGCGTTTGCACCCCATTGAAGAAGAGCTGGGAAGATTTTGTCTAGTCCTAATGTTTTGAAGGGCGCAAACGTATTTATTGCACTTTCCACTCCTTCAAGTGAGACTATTCCGACAACACTCCGTTTGTCGACCTTAGTTATCAATTGATATTTAGATTCCCAAGGGTCTGCAGACCCTGTGCTACTTTACAGGTAGAACATTCCACTTCCGAACACACCATTACAAATTTGCATTATTTAACCACAAAGTACACAAAATTTAAAAAAACAAACATACATCTATATCCACCTAGACTACTTGCCAATTTAATTTCTCTAATGTTACCATAACGAAAAACTATTCATTAAAAATTTAAAATTTAACATTCGCATATGGCAACTCCTTTACCCAACATAGCATAGGACTTGAGTAATCGCTTCTATGCGTCCATACTTATGCCATGCTATGCGTTGACTAATCGGACCATCACTCCCAAACCAATGAACGATGTTGCAGTGTAACTGGCTGATCAGAATGAGACGCTTGTAGTAAAGAAGTGCGAACTGTCAAATCCATCAGCGACTCTCCTGCGTGATCCTTCCAATGTATCATGAACCCGTCCTTTTTTCAGTTTCCTGTTTTTTGCTTTATATGCTTCCCATGATTCCGCGTCTCCGCATGGCTGCATTAAATGCTTTTCGTGTCCCCTTCTTCATGGTTTCCAGTTCTCTATTCCACCAGGGAGTTTCCAGTCCATTAGCCTATCTAGCTAGATCCACTAGATTCTCCACATCTTTCGATGGAGGTTAACTACCCTCCCTAGTGGTAGTGACTACCGTACCGGGTGCGGGGTCACTCTCGCTATTTATTCTTCCGGAATTTGGCAGTGGCTGTATCAAGACCACAGTTGAGTTTGCCCCCTGCTGCCCTGATGGCCTCTGCTTTCTCCCTCGAGCACCAAATAGTGAGTGAGACACACGTTTTTCTGCTACGACAAATTTCGCAACCTTAGTAACCCTCCATTTGGAGACGTCCTTCACGCATCTATTTTGTCGTTGCAGTCTTTTAAGGGTGGTATCTTTGTCCGCACTACAGCTGTAGATGACAACGATCATCCACTCTTCTTCTTTTAGCGCGTATAACATGTCAGCCTTTAAATTCGCTCCTTCCCATAGTCCGGTTAGCTGACCTATATTTTGACACAGCCAAGACTTGGATTCCTGATTCCTGCATTTTATTGCCAGAATACCGCGATTTATGCATACGCTGCCTGATAACCCCACATCGATTCCAATCTCTTCGATTGAGTCTAGTGCCGCCAGAAGTGAATCTTCCAGATGCTTCACATGAGACTGCTCTAGAGCTCCCTCGCGCCCCGCTTCGCTTTTGCCGCTTGTGCTTTCACATTGCGACTCGAGCTCGGCGTCATATCTTCGTCCTCTCTGCGTGATTCAGCTGGGTTAACTACCCTAGTTGCTTGTCCACTCTGCCGTATCACCATTGGGTGTTAACTCGTCTTCTTCGGTTTAGAACCAGCCAACGTGGTTACCGAGTTTGCACTCTTAAACCTTTTGCCTGGTTGCTCTTCCTCAGGAGTTGAGTCTACATAGCCCGCTGAACCGACTCGTAAGTCGCTCAACAGACCTAGCTTGCGCGTTGGCGGTTTTTCTCCGGATCCTCTTCTGCCTTTGCTTCTCCCGCTTGTTCAGTAGAAGTTGCTCAACATCAGATTCACCGAGTGAGGAAGATTTGGCCGAGGTGGCTGACTTCTTGACTCCTTGCGGAGTCGCATTGTCCATCACCTCGGGTGTCGGCTCTTTCGAGTTTTCACATTCTATCGGGATCGTGATCCCTCCGTAGTCCTCTTCGACCTCATTCTGTCTCTGTTCCTGTTCGTTCCTGTTTCTTGTCTTCATTGTTTTGTCGTTCTGGTCGGTAACACTGAAAATACCGACCTCTGTATTGAAAATAAGTAAATGCCAAATTTTTTATTCATCGATTTTATTCACTGCAATACTTAAATTTAATGGGTTGTAAACTTCCCCTGGACTTCTCCACACACTAAGTTTGCCATCAGATCCAAAAATATATATTCTATATACTAACCAAGGTTCATAGTTTTACGATCAGGGGTTAGGGCTGGGCGTTGATCCGTCACTCGCCATGAGTTACTCTCTTATATACAGTGTGCCACAAAAGTTATGGTACCCCAACTGAATGAAAATATTTTAACCAATTTATTCAACAATATTGTAGAAAATAGGAATTATATTTTTTCTTCTTATAGATATAGATATGTATGTACTACGAAATAGCCGCTGCGAATTCCCCCAGAATGACCGCTGCTTCGCAGTGGATAAACCCCGTAACAAAATACTATTTTCAAGTCAATATCTTTCCTGAAAATCGTATATATCTAATTCCAAAACGAATTTAAATTAATTTGTTTATGTGTATTTTTTCCATGATATGATAATGATGAATTATAATCCAGAGTAATTGAATATTGAGAACAACACTTGTAATATGAGCAAAGAAAAGAGAGTTTGATCTTCGGTTTCCGATAATAATCAATTTATTACAAATTCGTCAGATCTGTTAATTCAGTTCTTAGTTGTATTTAATTTATTTTGCTGTTTCTTGTAGGAAATCATGTTGTATGTACCCACATTATAAGAGGATCTTCTGTACTTGAACAGCAGGACAACCGATAAAGGTTTTAATTCACTCCATTGCTAGTTGAATATTGAGAACTTATTATATTTATATTTATTATATCCGTTGATGTTAGGCAAAATTATGAGACTAAACTTTTCCTTACATGTTCTCCGTGTAGAATTTAAATCGAAGATCGCAGGTTCAGTGTCTTCTTCTGAGTTGACACTTCGCGTCACATTAATAGAAACAGTGATTGATTTATTTTTCGCTGAAAGCTGAAATATCGAATAAACAAATAGGAAAAATCGAAAAACCTTCCAAAAAATACCGTACGTGATAACGTCAATTCCCTATTACGTCAACACCCCAAAACGTCAACCCTATTTTATTAACATTATCTACTCTGAAAAGTCAACCAAACCACAAAGCTTTAAAACGTCAACTGTAAATAAAGCAACATTTTAGCTTTGGTAACCATTTCGGAATTTTGGATTTCTCCTGAAATGTGGCTATTTCTATCTATCTTTTCTATCTTTTCTTTGCATATAATGACGTATATTGAAAAAGTTGTTTACCTCAAATGTTTTGTAACTCATTCTTATGCATTTCTTTCGTAACTCTTGGTAAAATTTTCTAAGAGTACTGGAATAGGTACTCGTTGTACTCGTTGTGTTTTGAGCAGTGTTCTCGTTTGTCCGGACATTGAACAGTCCGGACTGCTCGGGTATTCGGACTTTTGAACATGTTCGGACTTTTGAATATGTTCGGACTTTTGAACACGTTCGGACTTTTGAATATGTTCGGACTTTTGAATATGTTCGGACTTTTGAATATTTGAATTATTAAAAATATTTTGACGGTACCGACTATATTGACAATATATTCAAATATTTTATTTATTTATATTTTTGATACAAAAATGCATAACAAATATACATTACAAAAATTCTAAAACTAACACCAGTTTCCTGATTTCCTAGACTTTTGAATGGATCAAACATAATAAATAAATGAAATTATCTACATAATATTTGATTGAATATAATATTTTACTGTTAACTGTTAGTTACTTCTTTTTCGCACAGATTTTTAGTTGATATTTTGCATCGACTACATATCGGTATTGGAACGTTACTATCGAACTCTCGATCATCTTCGGGTGAACCATTCGGGAATATTCGGGTGGACCATTCGGGTGTTAGGTAGAGACTCTCTCTCTGTTTTCGAGCGTTGTTTATGGTTTACGATCATTTGTGTATTTGGATTCTTTGCTTTGTTTGTGTTTTTTAACTGCGCGACGTGTGAAGTTGTTTTTGGTTCGTTGCTTTGTATGTATTAGGGCTCTCGATTTCTACCCGGGTAGTTAGCATTACCCGGGTACCCGGACGCCAATAGCAATAATAGCCAATACCCGGGTAATAGCCAATAATGTAATGCTACCGGCCTTTCATTACCCGGGTAGCAGGCAAAGGCCGATATAAGCCTTTCGAAGCGAAACGACGCACATCGTTCGGCCTTTCAAGCGATGGAGCAGGTAGCGGGGGTTGGTTTTGAAGCAGAGTGCGTCGATTGTTGATGTTGTTGTTTTTTGTTCGTTTTTTGTTTTGATGACCATTTGATGCGTTGTGTGTTTGCCTTCGCGCATCTTCGTGTGTTTGATGCGAAAAGATGCATGGGTTTTGAAGCAGAGTGCGTCGATTGATGTTGTTGTTTTTTGTTTGTTTTGATGACCCTTCGATATGTTATGCTTTGCATGAAATGCCTTACATATAAATATTAGAATGTGTAGGAATTAATTTCGCAATGATTAATGTAAAGAAGAAATCGATATTTGTTTAGTATAATTTCGTTATAATATATTTTAATAAATGAATTTATAAATAAATTGTAAAAACATTTAAAAAAAATATGAATTAAAATCCAATTTATAAAAATATATAAAAATATATATTTTTTTAATTTTTATAAAACTACAGTAGAATTCGGTTATAGCGACCGCCAAGGGACCGAAATTATACGTCGTTATAACCGAACGTCGTTGTATCCAAATAAGTGTGCGCATGTACAAACTATTAAGAACCAAACTTGCTTTGAAAATCCGTCGTTATAAACGGATGGTTGTTATAACCGAGGTCGCTATAAATGAATTCTACTGTATTTTCTAAAGGAACATTTTTATAAAAAAATAATGTTATAAACTTTTTTTATAAATTTGTTTATTAATTTAAAAAAATATATATATATATATTAAATATCAATATGTTCATTGCATTAATCTTTTGCAGATTGACAAATTAATTCCTACACATTCATACACACGCACTTCAAATGCGCGTATTAGTCTACGTAGCCAAATGCGCAGATTCTAATATTTATATGTAAGGCATTTCATGCAAAGCATAACATATCGAAGGGTCATCAAAACAAACAACAAACAGAAAACAACAACATCAACAATCGACGCACTCTGCTTCAAAACCAACCCCCGCTACCTGCTCCGTCGCTTGAAAGGCCGAACGATGTGCGTCGTTTCGCTTCGAAAGGCTTATATCGGCCTTTGCCTGCTACCCGGGTAATGAAAGGCCGGGTAGCATTACCCGGGTATTGGCTATTACCCGGGTATTAGCTATTACCCGGGTATTGGCTATTACCCGGGTATTGCTATTACCCGGGTAATGCCATACCCGGGTATTACCCGGGTATCGAGTAACCCGGGTTACCCGGGTTACTCGAATACCCGGGTAATCGAGACCTCTGGTATGTATACATAATATGTATACATACAAAGCAACGAATATTTTATTTGGATGAATCTTCGCTTTGCGTGAAATGCGTGCATATGAGAATGTAAATCTTCGCATTTGGCTGCGTAGATTGATAATGCGCGAATATGAATGAACGCGTGAAGGATTCATCCAATGATAAGCCATAAGTCGCGTTAGGACAAAATTGATATTTTAGTGCCATCGTGCTCAGCGTGTCTAAATCTATTTGCTATCAATTGTTCATGTTTGTATCTTTTTTAGACTCCTTAAAAAATGTAAAAAAGAAACACCTAGCCCCATTACTTTAATGTTAATTTGAAACTTTAAACTGCTCTCCTGAAAATTTTGATATATATATATATATTTGATATATATATATATATTTGATATATATATATATATTTGATATATATATATATATTTGATATATATATATATATTTGATATATATATATATATTTTGATATACTTTGATATACTGATATACAGCTATGGACAGAGAAATAGCACTCTTTTGAAAAATATTATAAAAGTGCATTTTATATTACATTTTACTTCGAAATGTTTGGTTTTTTGATTTAAATATTACATTTGAGTTTAAACATATATAATAAACAAAAACTATAACAACTATTTATAAAATATTGTTGTTTTAACTCATTAAGCCAATCCAACTATGCTTTTGGTTGGACAGAGAAATAGCACACTTTCGTTGTAATGAACAAAACTTGGTATTCATTCGATAACTGTAAGTCAAATTGTTATAGTTTTTGTTCTTCTCTTGAATATTAACGGTTTTTATACAAAAATGGATAAAGGTCCTTATTCTTCTCCAGAAAAAAGGATGATTATAAGGACACTATTCTAAATCGGGAAAATCCTTCTGAAATAGTCGAAATGCAGAAGAATAGTCTTCAATACCACGAAATTAGTTGAATCGAATGTAGAATTGACGAAAAAACAAACAATTTATAAATTTCCGTTGAAAAAAATCTATAAAAAGACGATAAAACCATCGTAAAACAGTTTGAGACAGTTTGCTTTATATAGGAGGTGGGCGTGGCCGATGGGTGATGTTTTCCATTTTTGTCTTGTAAACTCGTGTCGGACATATATGATACGCACAAAATTTAATCTCGATATATACCATAGTTCACCAGATATCCCATATAAACCTTTTGCTTTATATGGGGGATGGGCGTGTTCGTTGACCGATTTCCATACCTACGACCTCTCCTTTAATGCGTTACAAACGGAAGGACTAAATTAATATAACCTTACCCACAGGGTGTAGGGTATAAAAATATATCCATAACAATTCTTTTTAAAGCGACAAACATAAAAAATTGAGGAAATTGAGTTCATAGAAGGAAGCATGGGCGTAATGAAGTACTTAAATATTTAAAAAATAAATTTAAAATTAAATGCAGAAACATTTACCAATTCGTCCAGTTTTCGCTTCTAGACAATGATCCAAAACACAAGTCGGGTGTTGCAATGCCAAATAGAATCCAAGCGGTACTAATCCAAGTAGAAAAAACTCTGCAAATGTTTTATATTTTAAAGTGTCGATTAATATAATCACAGTGCATCATTTAAGCTGTGATGTAATTTTCTTTTTTTTATGTTTGTCGCTTTAAAAAGAATTGTTATGTATATCTTTTTAAATTTTTGTTTTTTTCCACCAAAAGATTAACAAATACCCAACTATTTAGCAACAAATTATTTTATTTGGTTCGTGGAAATAAAAGTACTTGTCGCGAAGAAAACAATATCTCTACGCGAACAAAAAAAAATATTGTCGGCGAACAAAGCGTTTTTTCTCCGCAAACAAAACAAAATGTCTACGCGAACAAGAAGTAAATATCGTTTGCGATCAAACGATTTTGTTTCTTTTCCGCGAAAACGTTTTGTCTTCCCGAAAATGTTTTTATTCTCTACACGAAATCGTTTTTTTTTCCTCTACACGTTTCTCTACGTTTTCAGCGTCAAATGAATGATTCCAAGAATTTGGTACTGGTCCTGCATTCGCCGATCAACGGTCGAGCGCATTTCTAGTGAGTTAGGTAGATAGATATGTGGGTGTAGGTACCGGTTTTGGCAACGAAAAGAGTCCTACCTGAAGGATAAGAACTTGAATGAATGAAGTAATGCCATTTATATAACCCTTTTTGTTCTCAATAATGCAAAATACATTTTTAATATTTAGAAAATCTACAATTTGTTTATTTCATATTTTTCTATTTCTACAAATAACTATTTACGTCCCATTTTTAAGTTAGATCAGGATTATTCATTGTTTTGCTTCACTCGACATTTTCTCATTTTCTTTACCAAAACCTTACGTACCTAACTAACGAATCGCAAAGAACGAGCACAACAGGCAAATGCAGAACAATCGCGAACCAATTCCATTCCTTCATTCATTCTTTTGTTCGTTGAAAACGTTTTCAGGTAAAGAAAAAAAAACCTTTTCGTGTAGAGATAAAAAACGTTTTCGAGTAGAGATAAGAAACGTTTTCCCGAAAAACTAAAAAAGTGTTCGCAGAGTAAAAACGTTTTCGCGGAAAAACGAAAACGTTTTCCCAGTGAAATAACGTTTTGTCGCAAACGATGTTTTCTTCTTATTCGTGCAGAAATATTGTTTTGTTCGAGACAAATATTTTTATTTTCTCGATCAAAATAAAAAAAAAGTATTTGCGTAGAACGAAGTTCTAGTACGCGATCGATGAGTATCATTCATGATAAAAATATTTTTATCTGCTAATGATAAGTTCGACCGCGGACAGAATTTTTACACATCGCAAATGATATTAATTTTTTTATTTGCGATAAGAAACAATTGCATCGTTCACGAAAAGAATTAATTTTTCATCATTGATGATCGATTTTTTATGATGAAAAACAAGCCACTGTATTTCGGCTTCCTTGTTTGGGAGACGGCCAAAAAATCCGTTGGGTTTGTTTGAGTGCAGAATGGTGGGCGTCGTCGGTACGTTGGCTTCACAAGTATGATTGCCCATGTATCGGGCCTTTATTGGATCCAAGGGTCGAAACGATCCTAGCTAAAATCGCGAAGTTCTCAGCGGGAACTTCAGAACAGCAAAATAGGATCTTTCGAAGATCTTAAATAAGATCCTCGAAAGAGCTAAGATCTACCATGTTTAAACGTCACTTTTGTACGAACTGTGTTTAAACTTAATTGGCAGATTTAATGGACAATTTCTTTGCATCAGTCATTTTTTAAATGTGAATTGATTGAATTAATTGTTAAATTTAATTTATTAATTCGTTTTTTTTCTGTTTTCTGTGAGTCGATAAAATGATTGCGAAAATTTATTTAACTATTTTAAATAATTTTAGGATAAATTCTAGTCTGAAAAATATACATTTATCAAAAGTATAAATTGTAATCATAAATCCATTTTTTCTTGTGTCGAATTAGTACTTTGCCTATTAAGGTGTCGTATAAATATTGTAATAATATAAAATACTCAGACAATCGTCAAAGATAGAGCGAAATCATTTACTCAAACAAACATAACATCCCACAGCCACAAAACATATATACATATATATTATTAACTGCTAAAACTGATTTTATTACGAAATAACCGTAGCATTTCTTTTTTGCTTTTTACAATTTTCCTCTATTTAAAAAACAAACAAAATTTATAATTAAATGTAAATAATTCATAATAACCTAAATAAACTGATTATACAAAATTTAATTAAACTATTTAAAAATTCAATTGAAATTAAATAAAATCTCTAAACATGAATAAAAAAAAATACAACAAACTAATAATAAAATTTTAAAAAATAACAAACTTTAATCCTAAACATTAAATGGATGTACAATACCAAAAAAATAAAAAAAATAAAACAATAAATACTAACAAAATTTACAAAAACACAACAATAAATAATTGTACGTAATTAGAAATACGGATTGTATGTCCAGCGAAAACTTGCCAACAACTATCGACAAACTCTCAGTGTTCAGGTATGTAACGTCATTGAATGTATCCAATATATTCGTAGATAATTGTGCCTTATTTTCGTATCACGAAGCTTTTACTTTCACTCAAAAATCCACCATTTCATCTACTATCAAGACGAATCTCAGGAACATCACTAAAACTCACTAAAAATACAAGAATCGGTCCTTCGAAAGAGGAAACAAATTATATTTTTCGGTGTTAATTTTTTTTTTAAATTTATGTTAAGTAAGGTTTCAAATTTTCCAACCATTTTCTTAAAAAGTGTAGCAATATATCCCCTTAACCCTTATATTATTAGTTCAGTAGTCAATAAGTATAGTTACCATTAGTTTAAACGGTCATTTTGACCGTTTTTCGTTTAAAAATCTCCATATTTAATCTTGAAAATTTTTTCCTCTCGTGACTTTTATTTATTTGAAAAGCTTTTTAGAATAGATGCTGTAACTTCGCATAAATTTAATTTATGTTTTTGAGATTCACTAAACTATTCCTAAAAAGACGACAAGCGGTCATTTTGACCGCTAAAGAGAAATGGTTGGTCATAGCTAAATAAATCATAATAAAATCATATTTATTATTTTATAATTTAAAATATTAATTTTTGTAATATTTGTAAAAAACTGTAATATAAAAAAATTATTATTTTGTAAAACAATTAAAAATGTAAAATAAAATATTCCTTTTTTATATTTGCTGCACAGTTGCCGCACATGGTCATGTTACAGCTGTCGCTAAATTTTAATTGTTATGTTTTTTTTTTTTTGCACTTTATATTTATTTGGCATTGGCGTCTCTTAGGAGCCTTCTGACTTTTATTGGCTGAGCAAGCCTTCTCTTTCACAAATTCCTGTAGGAGCACTGAAACCAACTGAACTATATAATTGTGGCGGGATATATTTTTGCCGGTTGTTGTTTTATACATATTATCCGTTTGATTTCGTATCATCTGATGAGGAAATATCTATCTCGGATACAAAATCGAAATTGGTATTCTCAGAAAGAGTTTCTCCTATATCTGTTATTCGTAATAGTTCTATCGATATTTCAGCCTTTGTAAGATTTCTACGCGCATTCATATTATTTTTCAAAAAGCAAAATCACAATTCATATGTTTATTGTACTAGTTTCAAACTTCAACGGATAGAATCGAGTGTACTTTTGAACGACAGTGGACCACCACTGGTCCATTATAACGAACGCCAATATAACAAATGTCCAGTATAACGAACGCTTTTTTTTAGTATTAAGTATTCTATATAACGAACTCTAGTACAACAATTAAAAATAAGAGGTGGAGGAAAGAAATTTGTTAATGTATGTAAATTTTTTCATTTTTTTTTAAATAAATGAATTATTATAATACGAATTATTATAGTACTGGAGAATTTTTTTGGGTCATAAAATTTGATTGAATCTTCTCGTTAATGGTACAAAGAATCGTTTTAGGTACAAATACAATATCTAAAGAATTATGTTGGCCCATAATGATGAGGTGATGTCCTGGATCGGCTTGTTAGCCATCTCAAGTACCATTTTAAATGTGTAGAAAAGAGTGATTTGTTGATAAAGGGATCCCAATTTTGTATTTCCCCGATCACTGAACGGGTTTCCATTCCATAGAAAATTTTGGATAAATCGCTGATCGGGAAATTTAGTAAAATAGCTGCAAAGAAAATGCCTATCTAAGGACACTGGATATGTGAAGGTGAATCAAAAAGGGAGAGTATTTCTGTGGATGTATTATATAAATTAATTGAGCCCACGAGTTGTAGCTGTAAGCCAATATAAACATACAAAGGGTTCGCCACGAAAAATGTATTATTTCTTCAATATGAGTAGTTCGTGCTTTAGTTTTGTCGCGTCAAATTTCGTTATATTTTGGTGTAAGCAATTAGTGTATTTTTTTTAATGAAATATGGTACTAAAGCTAAGTTAATTCCTGTCAATAAATGTATATACATGCTTAAAAAAATATAAAACAATGGATTAGATAGTTAGACTAAACATTAATACAGCAAATGCTGACGAGTTATTGTCCGTGCTTTAGTTTTGTCCGACACTGTATATGTGGTATATACGTTTGTATGTATGTTCTTGTTATATAAGGTAACTCCAAATTATTATTCGTTCACAACATGTTTTATAAAATATAGTAAATACACGCTATTTGCCCTTTTTCATGGGAAATAATACTCTCGGAATTTTCCCATTACTCACCGAGAGGAGGAGGCCGTAAAGAAAAATTGATGTTGGTCGAGCCGGGAATCGAACCGCGGCTCCGCTGGCTCGTAAGCTACACACTTAGCCACTGAACTACGACCCATCGTCTATGCCATCAAACCTAAAGTCGCTGGTATGGCCATTTCAAATATGAAATATATTTCGTAACATTTATTTTTTCTTCTTTGGTTATGTAGAAATTTTCAAATATCTTGCATTTGACTCGTCTTGGAGAAATGGTTTTCATGGTTTTAATTTGTTCCCAAAACAATTTTATACAATTTTGATTAATTTTTATAAACGTCCATATTTCATTGTCATTTGAATTTTCGAAGTGTAATCGAGTTGACATTGAATTCGACCGATAGAGAGAACATGACTTTTGGATTCATTTGTATAGAAATAAAAATATGGAACTTTTTCGCAAACCAAAAATAATAACAAAAAACCATGACAACGAAACATGAGAGATAGAATTTTGTATGGAAAACTCTCTTTTAATTTTAATTAAATTCCTTAATGGTTAATGGTCAATTTATATAGCCTATGAACATTCTCTGCCGTTTCGCTTATTTTTGTAGTCGAACACACAACTTTCTTCTTTTATATATTAGTATAGATATAGAAAATATTTATACCCTACACCCTATGGGTAAGGGTATATTCATTTTGTCCTTCCGTTTGTAACGCATTAAAGGAGAGGTCGTAGGTATGGAAAAGTATATATATTCTTGATCAGCGTCACCTCCTGAATCGATTTAGCTATGTCCGTCTGTCTGTCTGTCCGTCTGTCTGTCTGTCTGTGTGTCTGTCTGTGGAAATAGATTTTGTGAAGAAACGGTAAGAGATACTGACTTGAGATTTTGGATTTAGTATTTCTATATGAATAAGCTACTTGTATGTAAAAATGTAATCGGTCAACGGATACGCCCACCTCCCATATAAAGCAAAAGGTTTATATGGGATATCTGGTGAACTATGGTATATATCGAGATGAAATTTTGTGTGTGATCATGTTCCACTGATACGAGTTTAAAAGACAAAAATGGAAAACGTCGCCCATCGGACACGCCCACCTCCCATATAAAGCAAAAGGTTTATATAGCATATCTGGTGAACTATGGTATATATCGAGATGAAATTTCGTGTGTGATCATGTTCCACTCATACGAGTTTACAAGTCAAAAATGGATAACATCGCCCTCCCATATAACGCAAAAGTTGAATATGGTATATATGATAAACCATGGTATATATAGAGATGAATTTTTGCGTCTGATCATGTACCACCGATACCAGTTTACATGCTAAAAATTGACAGGCTACAGCTCAGCTCAAAAGCTGCTGGATATGGTAAACCAAGAAAACCAAAGAGTTCCCAAGAATCAAATGGAAAATATCTCTTTTAGGACACGAGCACCTTCCATACAAAATCGTAGATCTACAAGAAATCCAACTACTTTATGGATGTTATTAGCTGATGAAAGGTGGGAGTGAATGCAAGAAGAAAGAGACCACATCCAACTGAACCCTAATGGACGCCCATAAAAAATTGATTATATCCTTTCAATATAAACGTAATGAGCAGGTGACGATTGAGAGAATACAATCCCTGCTGACGGGATCACAATCCACAAAAGTCAGGGAGCTACATATTTCCAAATGGCTGTTCATCTTCAAAGTGGAATCAGTCACGCGGCACTATATGTTGCTTATAGTAGCGCTGCAAGTACTTCTGGCCTTTATATTGTTGAAAATTTCTACCCTCCCAAGTCTGTTGTTGAATCAGATTTTGTCTGCATTGAAATGAACATCTAAAATAGGAAAAGTAACTAAAGGCGCATTATGATTTTATGGCACACAAAAAATCATCGATTCAATTATTCTTCCATAAATTGCAGAGCTTTAATGCGCACTGGCACAATGCTGCAAACACCAGAACTACTTCGTTTTGTAGAAACAAGGGCCCCTATAAGATGCCTAACTTCACTCTTATTCATAGATTAGACAATCGACACAAAAAAGGGTATAATCGTGTTTGGAATACGAATATAGCTTCAAATATATAATTTCTCTTTGAAAGAGGCCACAGTTGTGAAAATCGCACGATGGAGTTAATAGCATTGAAGTGTAATCATGCATTTTCACTAATTGTTGATAGAAATTCGCTTCGCTCCCCCGGTTTGCCTGGTCCACCCAGGCAAAATCTGTTAACTTCGGCCAGGCCGAAGTTTACATACCCTACACCCTGCTTACAACGTTTATTAAAGGAAAAACAGTGAATTTCTAGGTATACGAAAATTCCTTTCTTTCTAGTGTTAAGTTAAACGCAGCATCCCTTTTAAGCATATATAATTTACTGGCTGAACAGCACAGATTACCAGATATGAAACTTCTGACATTTGAGGCTAAACGTCAAAAAAAAATCTATTTTTTATGCGATTGGTGAATACACAGATTGTGTACGTGAGTTCACCACTTAAACATCAAATTTAGTGCAATGCCATCTTTTGTTGATAAATTTGGGTATTTTAGTACATTATTTGAAATTTTGTTCACTTTCCTCGCCGTACTAAAAGTGTGCAAGTGTAATTGGAACAAACTAAAACAAATCTCTGAAATGCTTTACGAAACATGGCTCAGTGTCTAAACGCATATATTGCGAGTCAACGGTGTCGGGTTCAAAGATTCTAGGGTGTTGTAAAGGCAATTTGTATTTGTTTTGAAAATTTAAAATATATCTCACTTAAAATTGAACAATTTTCTTTAATATCAAGAAATCCGAAACATTTGGTGGTGAATTATTTGTAACGAAGTGGCATCGCTAAAAGTCAACTTTTGGTGAAACAAATCAGCTGTTTTTCGTCTCAATTAGATTTATCAAACATGAAGATTTGAGAAAATCATAAATTATGATGCTTTGGCAAACCAAAATTGATTGAAAATGAAATTATGGATTTTGAGCACTGTAAAGATTACTAAATTGCCTTAAGGCTCTCATAGGTATAGGAATTGCGATATTCAAAACATAATTATTTTCACATAATTTCGGAAGAAGAAAAAGAGAGCAATTCTTTGAGCGGGAATGTGAATAAAGGCATTGTGGTGACTTTAGGAAGTGGTTTTTGATAGTTCCAAAAACGACCACCGGCGCTTTAAAGCTTTTTTGATAGTTCCAAAAACTACCACTGGCGCTATTTTATGATTTTCACACACACCATCAAATCATTGTAACAACCACATACAACTGGTATTTCTAGTTTCATATCTGGTAATCTATGCTGAACAGAATGATCTATGCTTGCGACTTCGAAAAATGCGCCCACAATGATGCCACGCGTCTTTGTCATATCGCACAATAGTGACGCGTTATTCTAATACTTTTGGTATTTGATATTTATTAGTTCTATCTAACAAAATATCGAAATACGTACCAAGTATTTAAAATCTATTATATTTGGATATAAAAACATTATTTCGCAATAAAGCAGAGACAACTTGTTCAGATATTGATGTTTTTGAATTTAATAATATTATTCACAAATTTGTACGGTACCGATTACCGAGAAACATTAAAACATTTCAACTTGAATAACAACATACAAAAAATTTTAATTTTGTGATTGGATTTTTTTTTCTTTTATTACCTCAAGTAAATTTACTGTTTTATCATCCATTTTCACAAATCAAATACCCGAATATAAATTGTCATGAAAATTTCCCTGGGATATTTGCTCTAATTACACTACTCAACAAAATGAAAACATTTTTTTGCTCCAAGCAATAACTTCTTTTCAATAACTTTTTCTAAAGGATTTTTGCCCGCTGATTCCGAAAATTACATACTTTTTTCGATTCAACGCAGTTAAATTAGAAATTAGTAATAGTTATCCAATATATTTTTATACAAATCCTCGTGATAATGCCATCACATTTTGTGAAAACTCTCAAAATTTTCATATGGTAATTGCTAATACTACTGTTATAATTTCTTTTTTCCTCGAAAACAGTACCGTTGTCAACCAATTCAAAGGTTTCGTATTGTAATTTTGAAATAAAATAACGAAAATCAAATAAATTTACAACAATTTTCAATATATGTTAAATCAAGAAATTTACTAAAATACTTTTACAAAATGTGTCAAAAATATTTCTGTTTACCATTACAAAGATTTATTTTATATTTTGCACTTGACTGAATGAAAACAAACCTAATTTTCACCATTTTTCTCAAAAGTTAAAAATTTGACTATATCGAGAAAATTTGCATAATTAATTTTTTTAAAATCATCCTTTGCTTAATTTGTACTAAATTTTGTTTTAAACATCGCTTATATATCCTATCTACCAACAAAAATTATATAAAGCTAAAATTTATTTTTGGAAATGGTTGGAAAACAGATGTAAACACAGATTTTCATACAATTTTTCACATAAATTTTAGGTTTGCAAACTACATTTTTGCTTTTAACGTCAAAGCTAGAAGTCCAATTAACTTAATGTGTAAGAAAGAAAGAAGCGCACAAACATTCTCTACAATATTTGTTTCGGAATTATTAAATATCATAAGTTAGAGCTGTTAATGTAAGACCACCTTTATGCAAAAACCGCGAAAAATTAAAATATCTCAAAAACGGTTCCGTCAATTTTCAAATAATTATGATTTTCGGAATCAGCGGGCCAAAATCCTTTATTGAGTTGCTTGGAGCAAAATGGCTGTTGACTAGTGTTATCAAATTATAACAAAAATTATTTCAAAATTTGAAAGAAAAATGTCAAAGTATATTTAAATTATTTTCAAATTTTAATGAAACCCGCTGTTGTTTTGACATATGCTTCAGATAAACATAAATTCCACTCCTTCGATTTACTGATTTCGATTTCTCTGAGATGCCCGATTTTGGGCAATTAGCTTTTATCGCAATTAAAGCCATTTGTCAGTTAGCTAACTGGAGAATATCCATTTAAAAACCTTAAATGGAAGTGAACAAAACGAATTTTTTAAATTTCCCATTTAAATTGTGAAGTTAAATTTAACTGGGAGTGAACAGAACGGCCCTGATACTTCTAAACTTAGTGGTTATATTCACATTTACTGCAAAATTCTTAACATTTTTACGTTTATAAAAATGTATAAATTCATGAAAATCTATAAATTCAGAAATATTTTGGAAAAACAATAACATTTTTTTAATTCATAATAATATCTAAAATCTATAAATTTACAGTATTCAGACTCAGTCTCGTAGGAGCGTAGAATACGTGCAAATTTGTTTTTGTAATCTACAATTCCACTTTCGTACGAGAGTTGTACCTCTCGTAGATCGCGTAGAATCAATTTTGTAAATGTTGCCAACCTTCGCAGTGAAAACAAAACATAAATATTTTTGCAAAATAGTGAAATAATTGTGAATAAAACAACTAACAATTGTACCTAAAAATATTATAAAGTATTATAATACAGAATTCCATTAAAAATTTCGAATTTCTGTGAAAAAAATGTGCGCTAGTACTATTTTTGGGCCGCGAAATTTTGATTCATATGAAGAAAAAACAATGTAGTGGCAACATTCTTCAATTTGTCATTCAATTATAATTTCTTGAATCCGAAAATTTAATAAATTCATTCATATTCACATAAAACATCATGCATTTTGGAAAATACAACTATTTGTGTGTAAATAATTATGTTATAGCGTGCGAAAAGGAGAAATATGAGCAACTAATAAAACGATTAAACAATGATGTCAGTATATAACAATACATTTTCTTTTGAATGAAAGGGATTTTTCAAAACTAATTATAATTTTTAGAATTATAATAACAACATTTTTTAAATATATTTATGCATGAAAAATCATAAGTCATAAGTCTCTGTATACCGTTAATTGTTAACATCAATGCCATAATTAATTCATGATTTATTGTTATTTGCATCATCGCTTCATTGGCACACAACGTGTTGTGTTTTATGTTGTTCGTCAGTATTATCAACTAAGTATTTTATCAACACTCTTACAGAAGTTCATGAGTCGAATACGTTTGCGATTAAATGCATGCCGAAAAGCATACTGTTACTTCATCGCACTGATAATTTTTAAATAAAATTTAAATAGGACACACCATCTTAATTTTACCACCCACCGTTTATCGATTGCCAAAAGGTTTGAAACTCTAAGCACCAGCGAAATTATCTTGATTAGTGTGCGCTTGTAGCTGTTGTTGTTGTTGTCGATCTATCTACTACATAATCCTTATTCCTTCAGCACCGAGCTGGGACGCGGGGAACGAACGAAATCGAATTTAATCGAAAGTTAACGGACTCACACACGCGCATTTGTTGTTTTTTGCGTGTATTATTTATTTGTTATTTTGTTGTCTTAGGAGAATAAATATGCTATTAACATCGATAAATTTTTAAAGCTCTATTCAGGCGATTACTTTTGCAGAAGTAATCGAACGACTCCAAACCAACGAATTTATTATGCTCAAACCGACGTGTTCAAAATACGTATTGGAAAATGGTTGCACACCGTGCCTTCGTTTACTCAATTTGAGTAACTAAGTATCAGTTTTTAAAAGTAACGAGTTGACATGCGATTACAAAAATAATACTTGTGTATTTTTGAAAAGTTTTGAATGTAGAGTGGTGGTCCAGTATAACGAATGATATAATGTCCAGGGTTCGTTCGTTATATCGAAATACATATTTCTTTTCATAAATATTAGCATAGTAGCAAGTTAAACTCTATTCGTATTATATAAATTCATTTATTTAAAAAAAATTATTTTTTAAAATTTTTTTTTTAAACATTATTTTTTGAAAAAAAAAAACGGTATTACAAAAATTTGTAATTCAAATCTAGAATTATGACTCCGAAGATAGAGTTACCAGAATCAAAAAGTTATAAAGAAAGTAATAATTTAAAAAAAAAATAATTTCCAGTGTATTATGGACTTTTTGGCAAGGACTCAAATTTTTACAGTGTACAGTTTTATGTCTTGTTTTTGTATCTTTACCAGCTTTAATTGAATAGTTATCCTAAAATACACTGTATACCCTACCATTATTCTACCTATCTGTACCACATTAACCCCCCCATTTTTAGAATGCCACTTTTTGGATTTTTCGGATTTTTAAACACATTTTTTTTAAAAATTTTGATCTATCAATTTTATTTATTACAAGTAAATAGACGCTGCGAAGCAGCCCAAGAATGACCGCTGCTTTGTAGCGGATAGACCCAATAATCGAATCAGTATTTCTTGTGAAATAAATAATTGGAATGCATTTAACATATTTTCCAATAAAAATGATTCAAATTTAGAGTTGAGGATTAGAGCAGGATTCAGTTACTCCTTACTAATATATGAGCATAATTTTTGAAATATATTGATCTGCGTGTTACATATACAAATTATGTTATTTATAAGACGTTGGCTTTAGTAATTGGTTGCAGAATTGTCCAAAATATTGAAGGGTGTTTCTATTGGTGTTCCTTCTTCCAAGAACAATAATTAGTTGCAAAATTCATCAGATCTGGCAATTCAGTTATTAGTTGTGTTTAATTTAGTTAAAGCTGTTTCAACAGGGTTGTGGTTCTGCAATCTTATATGCCTTGCAAGACAAAATCGTGCCGAGGTACGACCCCAAATGCTTGAAACGGTAGACCAACATGTAGCCAACATGTTTAAATACAAATACAATAGACAGTTAAAACGTACTGTCTGAAAGAAAAGTTCAAGCGTGGACAGCCATGTGAAAGTGCAGCATATGGAAAAAAGAGATGCGTGGTCTATGAAAAAAAAATATACAAATTATTGGCTTTTACAGCTCTACTGCGGGCCAAGCTACTCGCAATTATTGGTGTTATGCGTTTGTTTTTAAAGCCGAATCTGATCGGCTGGGGTGAGTGCGTTTTCATGGGAAATAATACTCTCAGAAGTTTCCCATTACTCACCGAGAGGAGGAGGCCGTAAAGAAAAATTTATGTTGGTCGAGCCGGGAATCGACCCGCGGCCATGCGGTCTATGCCATCAAACCTAAAGTCGCTGGTACGGCCAACTCAATTATGAAAAATATTTCGTAACATTTCTTTTTTTTTTTTGTCCTTTTTTGTAAACAAGGCCGAAGTTGAGTATAGACAATAGGTTGTTTATATTCTCTTTTACATTCCTTTAAGCATAAAATTATTCTTATTGATGTCAAACCATGCCGTAATGGCACCACGGGCAATCTAGACTAGCCTGATTGGTTGGTTGGGAAGGACTATCGTGGGGGTGTGGTTTCTATATAACATTTAATCGAGGTTTTAGTTAGGACTCACCCTTCACAATAAGGGGGAGTCATGATCCTATGCATGCTTCAAATATGGTACTTTCGTAGACCTTGTCGTTGACTTGGCTTCGAATTGAAATCAAGGCACGGCGTGATTTGCGTCAGGACGCTGGCTGACGCATGGTTTACAGCCCGGTGTTAAGAGCACCGTGGAATTAAGCCAACACGGGAGGTGTCCACGATAAACACACTACGGATATCTTTCCTTTTTTGTATCTGTACAAATAAGTCTTTTTTGCGTCACATGAATGAAAACGGCCATACGCTAAACGATCAGTTACTTTGCAGGTGGATAATAAATCTTAAAACCACCGAAAAAATTTAAAAATGTACTTAAATTGTATTGTAATTTTTGAAAAATAAAATTCTAATAAAAACGATGGTAAAAAATGGAAAGAAGACAAAAAAGCGGCGAATCAGTTGCGGCCAGAAAATATATCCGGAATATATTCCATGTTTGATGACTTCCATGAATAATGACTTCTCAGCCAAAATGCAAGTAACTTACGATAGCAGTTTTCTACAGTTCAATGAAAATTCATTAAAAAAAAAAGTACAAAACATTTGAGATGGGTAAACGTTAGAAAAAAGTTAGATTAAATGCAATGCAAATCAGAAAAGAAAAACAAATTTGTGTTTCAAAACCTTAGCAGAGCATATACTGCAGCAACTTACTTTCTTCCTTATATTATGAAAAGAATATTAGATCTATCATTTTTATCATTGCATTCCTAATCCTAGAAAATTTATATTAATGTATTTCATTTCATAACGTATTTTGAAAATATTTTTGAAAATTTTCTTTATCCATAATGTATCCATGCGTTATGAGCAACGGAATTCTAAAAATATACTCTCATTTATAATTTAAAAAAATAAGTACAATTGATTAAAATCTGTCAAAATGTCAATTAATTAAAAAAGTAAATTTGTCAAAAATAAATTGTTCAATGTTTAAAAAATGTATGAAATTTCTGAAATTTAATTTGCAATATGCTAATTAAAGCTATAAAATTGTCTTTGGTTATGTAGAAATTTTCAAATATCTTGCATTTGACTGGTCTTGGAGAAAAACATGGGTTTATTTTTTTCCCAAAACAATTTTATACAATTTTGATTAATTTTTATAAACGTCCATATTTCATTGTCAGTTTGAATTATCGAAGTGTATTCGAGTTGACATTGAATTCGACCCATAGAGAGAACATGACTTTTGGATTAATTTGTAATGGGGTTATTACACGGTACATCATGATGTACATCATCATCATCATTGTTTTCGTGGAATTGAGAGAAAAAATCTATGTATGCGTCATATGGGGTTGTTACACGGTACATCATGATCACACATCATTTCGTGTCTGTGTGGATCGCAGTTTGCCATACACGGTTCAATCTTTTGCCTGATCATATCAGCTGTTCATAATTTTTGGCTCTACGACTGACGTTCTGCTGTCAAAATTTGTTTGGTTTCTGTTGTCCGTGTTTGGCGCTATTTTTGGTGTGACGTCATGTATTTTTTGTCATGAAATTTTGTGTGCAATTGCATTTAATACTTTGCAGAAAAACACCACAAAGAGAATTATGTGATTTTGGGTGAAAAAAATGCACTAGAAAGGCAGAAAACAGTGGATAAAAGTTCCATATTTTTGACATAAATTGTTAAAACGACCATATGTTAGCAAAATTGTACCAAATTGTAAAAGAATAGGCACATTGAGAGCGAGAAGAGAGTAAAACTGACAGCGAGAGAACAATGATCAGAGCAAAATATCAAAAAATTTAGATTTTTTCTCTGGGATCTTGCGATCATCATCTGTGTGACGCATACATAGATTTTTTCACTCAATTTCACGAACACATTGATGATGATGTACATCAAGATGTATCGTGTAATAACCCCAATACAGACAATGATCACAAAATCATGGAGAAAAAAACTAAGTTTTTTGATGATTTGCTCTGATCATTGTTCTCTCGCTCTCATTTTTACGCTCATCTCGCTAGCTATGTGTCATTCTAGTACAAATTTGCTCTCATTTGGTAAAAAAAATTACGTTCACGTCAAAATTATTTGAATTTTTATCAAAAATATTTGACTTTTCAATTTTGTATCCATCAAATTTTGATTTGAAACAAATCGCCAATGTGACCTCACACGAAAAACTCTTGATTTTTGACAATAAATGAGACACAATTTATAAAAACAAGAACATCTGACGTGATCACGTTTTACTGGTTAGCCACCATATCAGAATAGGACATAGGCTATATAAATTTAACATTAACCATTGAGGGATTTAATTAAAATTAAAAGAGAGTTTTCCATACAAAATTCTCTCTCTCATATTTCGTTGTCACGGTTTTTTGTTGTTATTATTTGTTTGAGAAAAAATTCCATTTCATGTTCTCTCGGTCAAATTCAATGTCAACTCGAATACACTACGAAAAGTCAAACTGACAATGATATATTGACGTTTATAAAAATGCATTTACATTGTTTGGAATTTTTTTGGGCAAATAATAAAATATTTAAAACAATAATTCCTCTAAGATAAGACAAATGCATATCATTTTAATGCTTCTACACAACTACTGCCCATATTATATCGTAAACTAAAGTGATGCGACATTCCTATTGGCTAAATCTAACCAGAAATTTCGAAATAAAATTTCATGAATCAACAATTTATATTTGACAAATTCCTTTTTTGAATTAACTGACATTTCGACATATTTTACTCAAATATACTCATTTTTATTGCTGTAAATTAAGAGAGTATTTTCATAACTCCGTAGCTCACAACACAACGATGAATCTACACGTATATTTCTGTGGACATGCTACCACTTGACGGAGACAAGGAAGATTCAGTCTAATCATTTCTACAGATCGATGCATAACAAAAAGTGCAAAACAATTGGAGTGCAATCCTTGATATCTCCGTCAATACGCGTTATTTCGCGAAAAAGACGTTAAATCGTGACGACCTCTAAATTTTCGAAAATTTCAATATTGAGGCAATTTTTCATGGAAATCTTAAATCCTACATATCTCCATACATACGCGTTATTTCGCGAAAAGGACGTTAAATCGTGACGACCTCTAAATTTTCGAAAATTTCAATATTGGCGCAATTTTTTATGTAAATCTTAAATCCATCATATCTCCGTTAATACGCGTTATTTCGCAAAAGGACTCCTTGGCATGATATACAACCCCAAATCATAAATTATGATTCATTATACACAACTTTCCAAATTTAATAGTTCAAGTGAAGTGCGATTTTTAACGAAATTAACGCCTTGCGCCAGACTTTTTTTTTTCTTCTCATCGCAGAATAATAAGTCATCCGAGGTTGAGAAATGAGCATTGTAAAGAAGAAAGCAACGCTTTTAAATATTTTGCGCAGAAAGAAGCGGTTTCTTACGTACATGTATGGCCTTTCGTACAACATCACATTTTGATTTAGTTTCCCATTATATGCGCTGCACAAAAATAACTGACCATTTTGGGCTCGTTTTCGGTTGGATTTAAAACATTATAGATTGTCTTCGGTGTTACAGAGAAATTTCAGATGGTGCGTGTGAAAATCTTGTAAATAGCGCCAGTGGTAATTTTCGGAACAATCGGTATGTCCTTAAAGCGCCGGTGGTATTTTTTGGAACTATCGTCATGACCTTCCAAAAGTCACCTCAAAGCCTTTATTCACCTTCCCGCTCAAAAAATGCCATCTCTTCTTCCTCTTCCGAAATTATGTGAAAATAATTATGTTTTGAAAAACAAATTCCATAGGTAAACTATGGGAGTATAAATAATCTTTACAGTGCTCAAAATCCATAATTTAATTTGCAATAAATTAGGGTTTCCCAAACTAACATAATCACGAATTACATTTCTGTTATTACCTCAAATTTACATTTTAGATAAATCTAATTGAGATGAAAAACAGCTGATTTGTTTCATTAAAAGTTGACTTTTAGCGATGCCACTTCGTTACAAACAATGCACCTCTAAATGTTTCGGATTTCTTGGAATATAAGAGATTAAAGACAGTTTTCCAAGTGATATTTAAATTTTGAAAACAAATACAGAAATCACCATAGGAACTTTGAACCCGACACCGTTGACTCGCAAACTACGGGATTAGAAACCCGGTTTAAAAATTGGGCCACGGCCCCTATGTTTTTTAAAGCATTTCAGACATTCTACTAAATGATGTTCACAAAGAAAAAATAAACCAATAATTGACAAACCAATTCATAGAAATAGACAACACAGCGCAAAGATAACAGTAAATGTATCGCTGATCGTGAAATTGGTGCAAACACAAACGTGAAAAGAGTTTCTTGACACTTAAGTAGTAGTTCTGATTACCGATGGTAACGTGGTAATGTGGTAATTATAAGCCGATTACTGTCATCAAGTGTGAATACCTGATGAATTTCACGGCCGAAAAATAGAACATTCTGACTATACTATTATTTCTTCCTTGGTATTGAATTCATTTTAATCTGGGTTTAGGAGTGGTAATGTGGCAAAATGCACGTGAATTACCACATTACCATGGTTGGTGTGAATATCCCAATTTCGTTTCTTTTGAGTTGAAATTGCATTTTTTTTTTGTAATGCACATTTTTGGACCAATGTAAATAACAAAAGTTTTTAATACAAATATATGAAGCATTTATAAAGATATACAGTACACTCGGGAAAACGTCAATCTCCCCACTACGCCAACACCCCAAAACGTCAACCCCTTTTTTTTATTAACATTTAAAACGTTAAAACGTCAACCAAACCACAATGCTTTAAAGCTAAACGTCAACCAAACCACAATGCTTTAAAGCCTCAACTCTAAATAAAGCTAAATTTGGCTTTGGTAACAAGGGGTTTTCCCTTATAAGTATAAAAATGCAGTTATTATCATTTTTGGCTGGTGGCTTTCTTGTTCTCGTAAAAATCGCGCGTAAATGAGTCCAAAAAACTAAAAATAACAGATTTCTTTTAAAACATGAAAAAGTGTAGATTTTATTTAGGTTTGAAAACTTTTTTTATTTTCTTTGGATTTTGTTTAGTTTTAATTTATGAACAATAAAAACGCTTTAAATTAATATTTTGCACAATAATAAACGTCAACAATCTGATAAATGTAAACACTCGCGGCTGTAATGTGTAGTGTATTTCTATTAGATAAAATTTAATTTTTTTTTCGATTTATTTTGACATACTGTACATACGCATACAGTGCGTGCTCGGTATTCACGACTAATTTAAAACCAAGCTCGCGGAAACTAAATTGTAGTGATAAACGTACCCATCGTTAAATAGTTTAATTGTGTAATTATTACACACTTTTTTAATATTTTTAAAAATGTTTGATATTATAAGTTGTCTTTTTCGGTTTGTCATTTTTTATTGTAAGGAATTTCCCCACATTACTGCTAATTTGGGACAAAAATGTGACGCAGAATTTTCAAACAAACCAGAGATGTATCACATCTTTGTTTATTGAAATGTGAAGTCAAAAAATTCGGGAAAATATCTTTTTTTCAACTGTAGTCGAAATTTTCGAGCGTGCACTGTAGATAAACGAAGGCTTTAGGACTTTTTATTTTAGGATAATAAATAATAATGTATAAACATAAATGATATATTTTTTCTTGTATTGGACAAACATATTGATGTGAATTTAATTTTTTATTCCTACTACATTTTACTGATTATTATCAATAAAGTTTGAACTTGTTATTGTACAAAGACTAGTGCAACACTATATTCCCAAATATGGAGGCAGTACATATTAAAAATAATATTAACGAGTTTTTGCAAAAAAATGTAACTAACTGATAAAAATTATCATCAATGGAAAATCAGATTTGGATTTCAAATTAAACTTCTTCGAGTAAATATTCATATATAATTTCCTATTGCTTTTGTTTGCGTCGCATTTCTTCGGTTCCAATTAGCGACGCAAATTTGGGTCTGAATGTATATGTATTATATAAGATTCGTATGTTGTACGAAATTGAATATGAAATGTATAATATATGAATACTTCATCAACCAGCTCGACGACAAGAGATTATCAAGATCACGGAGCAGCTCATCGAGGCGATTAACAGCGGGGACTTTGATGGCTACACGTGAGTTGGAGGGGTTCAACAATGAAAGCAGTTGATCGACATGGTGTATGCATTTATTAATTGATTTGTGTTTTTTTTTGTTATGTAGGAAAATTTGCGACCCTCACTTGACGGCCTTCGAGCCAGAGGCCTTGGGAAACCTGGTTGAAGGAATTGATTTTCACAAATTCTACTTTGAGAACGGTGAGCTCATTGCATTGCAGTTAATTGCATTACATTACATTGGATGATTGTACTTATAGTGCTCGGAAAGAACTGCAAAGCCATCAATACCACGATTTTAAATCCACACGTCCATCTGCTGGGTGAAGACGCGGCCTGCATCGCCTACGTGCGGCTAACACAGTATATAGACAAGTGAGTATGGGGAGATTGGGTTTAGTTTGGAACAGCAGAAGGTAACCGTTTTTCCACTTCACAGACAAGGACACGCACATACACACCAGTCGGAGGAGACGCGTGTGTGGCACAAACGTGACAGCAAGTGGCAGAACGTTCATTTCCACAGGAGCGCCTCAGGCAAGATCAGCGGTGCCACCACCTTCGATTTTATCCAGCAGCAGAAGTAGAGCAGCACTGCAGCGAGTTGACTTCAACGATGTCAGTTCTGAAAAACACATAAAAAACAACAGTAAAAAACAACACAGCAATACTCATTATTTGACAGCAGCATAAACAGTAACAATCAATCACAGCAATATTATCAGAAACATCATCAGCAACAAAAAATAATCATAATAACAAACACCACAATCAAGAATCGCATGCGCGTCGTGTTTTTTTTTTGCATTCTATTAATCAAAGGAAGGAATAAGAAACATTTTCAATGTTGCATATACCTAAAAGAGAGAGAAAGCAGGAAGACCAGAGTGCAGCAGAGTTGTCACCATTTTCGCGAATTTTCGACTACTCGAGATTTCTCGGTTGTTTTAAAAGACAAACAACAACCATACAAACAAAGAAGACCTAAACTTAAAATAGAAACAAACAAAAAATATATATTATATGAATTAAATCTAATCCATTGTCATTTAATTCACATGGAACTAAAAAGAACAATTTAAATTAAAAAATACATTTTGAGAGTTGTAAACACAACATACAAAGATATAAAAACTGAAAAAGAGAAAATGTAAGAGATTAATGAACACATATTACAAATTTAATAAATTATTACATGAAAAGGAGAGAGTGAGAAGTATATCCATATGCAATAAGTATATACTTCAGGTAGGTAACGCACCAGAAAAAGAATTATATATGTATGAGAAGAGAAATGAAATTAAGTAAAAACTGATAAAAATAAAATATATTAATAAATTTTATTATATTTGTATATTTAAATTTTACTATTTGCTTTATTAAATTCCTAAGAATAAAGAAATCATTAATTTGTTTGTCTCGTATTTGAAAAAAATTCAAATTAACTCCCTTTATTACTATGAATATATGCGTGTATCTCCAACTGCATAAGCAGAATGGATACACGCTCACACACGCCCGCACGCACACACACACACACACACGCAGTAGATTGTATGTTTGTGTGAGTGTGTATAAACAAACAAAAAAAAGTATATATATATATAATGGTATATCTATGAGAGCATAGACATATTTAATTCATTATAAAATTAATCATTTACTAAAAAGCTATTTCATGCAGATTGCAAAAAAATCTTCTATTTCATTTATTTATCAAATTTCATTGTTCTCAGCAATTTTGCACAATTTAAGTGACTTGCTAACAAATATAAACAATATGAACAACCGCAACACAATTAACTAAATAATTATTAAAATAATTCACTCAAATGATGAAAAATTAGAAAACCAGAATCAGCAAAATCGCTAAACTCTATAAATTGAACAAATACAACAAATACAAAAATTAATGAAATGTATACTTCTAAATCAAGAACAAAAATTTATGAAATCTATATATATGACGTACATTAAATTCAATTTTGCTAATAAAAAATATATACAAACATGTTTTCAATAAATAAAATAAAATGCAAACTCATTATAAAACGAACGAATTGATTCTTTTTACATTCTTTTACATAAAAACAATAATAAATTAGACGATTAGATACTAAAACTGCAAATCTATAAGGACATATGTACATATATGTATATATAGTCGTATTATTCAAAATTAGAACACTACTATCATTCCAGCAATCGTAGTATTTTTGAAATTTGGTTTATATTTGTAGTGGCGCTTGTAGCCAAATACAGGTCGATGTTTTATCCGAATTGGTTTGGATACATAATCATCCATTATAGACACAATGTCTATCTCTTTTCCCCATCTCAAAGCTTCTCGAGTATCGATCGTGTTGAATTTATCGTTGTATTTGTAAAATCAGATCGAGGGCATCAAGAAGGAGGGCTATAAACTTTCATGATCATTACAAAATTAACCTTGGAAGTGCAAAGTACAATTTATTAAAAAAATATAAATTTTAACGGGAAATTTTTTGAGTTTAACATTTTTAATTTAAATTCCCAAAAATTTTTCTATTTTGTCAAAGACGTGTGAGAATTTGTGTAAAATTCAAAACTCCACATCGAATTTTTATAATTTTTGTGGAAATTCAGAAAATTTTGCAGAGTGAAAAATTCACAGAAAAATTTATTAATTTTTAAACTGAAGATCGAAACGTAAGTTTTACACGAATATTCCCTGTTGTTGTTGTTTTTCAAATTCTCATGGTTCACCTTCGTTGACAGATTCCCTGTCCCAGTGAGAGCCCATAAGGAGACTCCAGTGAACCTGGGACTTTTGAGCTCCAGAGTGAAGGCCGACGGTCACCTCTGGAGCTGTCAATGAGAGAGCGATCACCAGATGACAGTCTTCATCTACGGTCATCCACTCGTCGCCATCTCGTGGTCCAGTGAAAACCGCGGACAAAAATAATTGCCCGAAAATATAATAAAATGTGCAAAAAGGCATACAAAACTGTGGAAATAAATTCCCCGATGAAAAACGCATGTAATATATAAATCCGTCATAAATTCGCGGTTGGAGATTCGGGACAGGTTTTTTTTAACACTGGCCAAATTTGGTTGGAGATATTGTTCGAGTTATTAGAATTAATATAAATTAGAATGTGTTTTATTATTAAGTAAGTTTATGTGAAGTGCATCGCGTTTTTTTTTATCAGAACAAGGAGCACAATTATTGCTTCAACTTGTTGCAGAGAAACATATGTTGCTAACTTTCTTGTGATTGTTGTTGTTGCCATCAGCTTCAACATGCTAAATTTATTATAAAAATTTTATGTAAGAAGTAAGAATTCAAATCGTTATCCCAACTTCCGACCGGAAGTCAATCGGAAGCTGAAGAAAGAGCAAAATCTGTGTTAAGAGAATCATATTCGTGTTGCTTAAGCCGTGGTAAATTGCGCGATCGGTTCCAGACACATGTTGCTAACGATGCACTCGCAACATTCCCATCGCGAATAATTTCCCTCCGCTCTCTTTTTCTTCTTGTATTCATTTCACAGGTGGCCGCTCTCAACATTAAATGAAAGATCTTTCATCGTGGGAGCGACATAACTAAAAGTGAGTTACACATTGTTTTTACTTTTGTCCCTCGTTGGTCCAGATGACAGTTCGCGCTCAGTTGGAGAGTAAGGAAAGAAGCATGAGAGCGGGGACGTACGCTAATTGTGTAAAAATGTCACCATAAGCCTTTCTTCACTCTCACAACGCAAGAATACAGAAACCAAAACAAAAAGAAAAAGCGATTGGCGAATAATATAAAAGCGTTTGATTCTAATTGAAATTGAAAACACTGTTTAGGCAACAAAGAAATGATTAATTGATGAAATAAAACACTTGATTTAACAATATAATAAAAAATAATACAATAAATAAACAATAAAATATAAAAAAAAATAAATAATAAAAATAAGGCAATTTAATTTAAATAAAAATATAAAAAAAAAGTTATTCAATAGCTGAAAGAAAAAATATATAAAACATCACAATGAATTTAACCTAGAATTTTAAATTTAAATTTAATATTTAATATACTTTACTATTTATTCAATTTTTTTTTAGACTTACCTTTAATTACTTTTACCTTTAATTACACTTACCTTGAATTATACTTACCATGAATTATACTTACCATGAATTATACTTACCATGAATTGTACTTACCTATAATTTAAATTATACTTATTTATACTTACCGTATTTTTACCAGAGCAACATGAACTTAAATGAATTTTTTTTGATTAATTTCAACTTAATATTTTTCGTCTTGCATATTTACCAATTTCGCCTCCGCTATTCACCTTTAACTCTTTCCTATTCTCTCTCTATAGCACGCATTTCTATCCGTACCGTGCAATGTAACTGCTGAGAGCCACCTTCAACATGGCGATCAAGCAACAGGAAGCAAGACCCCTCTCCCATTAGCTGACGAGCCGGAGCCGGAATTTCTTGCGTGCTTCCGCTTCCTGTTCTTGCCCTAAGATCTTTTCGTCATTTCTCAGTCTTCTCTCAAAGAGCCAATACGTTGCATGTTACATTATGGCGCCCAACGTGGGGCCCACACGTTCAAATAGTTTTCTTTGTTACCATCTTGTTGTTATTTTTCAATTAACAACAAAACTCCGTGTGGTCCTCAAATTTCTTTATGGATTGTGATCTGTGTTCTGGAATGTACGCAATTAAATAAACATAGATTGGTAACCGACACACTCACATTCCTTATGCAGTTGTAGGATGTTCGTCTTGTTTTGGAATCTTCATGGAATTGCAGATGACTGAGCTATAATGCGAAGCTCTGACCGGAAGGGCAACCAACAAGCGTACCATTACTGTACTTATACTTTTTCTCCTAACTTCGAAATGGCAGTGTTTCTGTATCGTTAGCTGGAATTGCTGAGAATTGTTGGCCATTGAGCATGGCTCAGACCGCTAAGATTAGTTGTGTCATCTTGTTATATTTTTCTTTTTGAGTTGTTATTTGATAAATCCATCGCAGGAATTGCAGGTGCCTTATGTGAGGCTCTGACCGCTTGGAACTCTCAACATCTCAGATCCTCTTTACACTTATCATTATATGGAATTTTGGAATCGAAGCAGTTATGCTACTTTCAAACCAATAATTTTTATAAAAACCTTTCTTTCATTTAAGATTGTGTATGGAATTATAGAACGTATCCCCCTGTGATGACGTCTTAGCCAACATAATCTTTATTTTCTTCAATCTTTTTTTTTATCCTCTTCTGGGGAAATTCTACTTCTTGAAGCAATCTGGTTGTTCTCTTGCCACAATGTTCATAGATATAGTGCGACGAAATCAAAATAATTTTGTTTTTCCTATTTTCCATAAATAATTTTTAGTTAAAATGCATAAACAATTTTCGTCATCGCGACAAAAACCGCTGTATGAAAGAACGATTGAAGAGTTACTTGGACTACCTCCCAAAGACATAACGAACAGACAGGAAATCTGTAAGTTAAACATAACTAACAATAGAAACTGTCGTACGACTAGGACTCATTGTTCCCAGAGCAATCCTTCTGATCATAACAGCATATCGGAGATTGACGATAACACGACTCTAGGAAGACCAAGAGACCGAACTTGTGTTGACCGTAAAATTCTACAGAAATGTAAAAGGAAACCAAAACGGTCTACTTTGAGATTGCGGTGGTTTTGGAAGGACACCACGTCGTAGACACCACGCCAGTAGACACCAGGTCGTGAGCGCATTATTTCAAGAAGACGGTGGTTTATTTGTCGAGATTTCCCTGCTTAAGAAACCAATGACGGGGGTCTTGGATACAGGCGCATCCATCAGCTGTATTGGATCAAACGCAGCTAAAGAAGTTATGGAATCGTATCCATACAAAAAGATGAAATCGTATGTTCGTACAGCAGATGCCAAACCACAGAATGTAGTGGGTTTTATAAAAACCCCAATTACAATCAAAGAAATATCTAAATCGATCACATTTTATATCGTACCAAGCTTATCTCGTAATTTATACTTGGGAATCGACGTCTGGAGATCATTTAAATTATTGCCATCATGGTTAACTTAACCTTATCTCAAAGCATAAACTTATATACAAAGCCCTGATCTTGTCTTGGCTATAAAAGCTACAAGCGGGATCAGTTTTGTGGGTTGTCTCCCCCAAATCTGATTTTGGCAGGGGGGATTTGTAGTGGCGCTTGTAGCCAAATACAGGTCGATGTTTTATCCGAGCTCAGAATTGGTTTGGATACATAATAATCCATTATAGACACAATGTCTATCTCTTTTCCCCATCTCAAAGCTTCTCGAGTATCGATCGTTGTATTTGTAAAATCAGATCGAGGGCATCAAGAAGGAGGGCTATAAACTTTCATGATCATTACAAAATTAACCTTGGAAGTGCAAAGTACAATTTATTAAAAAAATATAAATTTTAACGGGAAATTTTTTGAGTTTAACATTTTTAATTTAAATTCCCAAAAATTTTTCTATTTTGTCAAAGACGTGTGAGAATTTGTGTAAAATTCAAAACTCCACATCGAATTTTTATAATTTTTGTGGAAATTCAGAAAATTTTGCAGAGTGAAAAATTCACAGAAAAATTTATTAATTTTTAAACTGAAGATCGAAACGTAAGTTTTACACGAATATTCCCTGTTGTTGTTGTTTTTCAAATTCTCATGGTTCACCTTCGTTGACAGATTCCCTGTCCCAGTGAGAGCCCATAAGGAGACTCCAGTGAACCTGAGACTTTTGAGCTCCAGAGTGAAGGCCGACGGTCACCTCTGTAGCTGTCAATGAGAGAGCGATCACCAGATGACAGTCTTCATCTACGGTCATCCACTCGTCGCCATCTCGTGGTCCAGTGAAAACCGCGGACAAAAATAATTGCCCGAAAATATAATAAAATGTGCAAAAGGGCATACAAAACTGTGGAAATAAATTCCCCGATGAAAAACGCATGTAATATATAAATCCGTCATAAATTCGCGGGTGGAGATTCGGGACAGGTTTTTTTTAACACTGGCCAAATTTGGTTGGAGATATTGTTCGAGTTATTAGAATTAATATAAATTAGAATGTGTTTTATTATTAAGTAAGTTTATGTGAAGTGCATCGCGTTTTTTTTTATCAGAACAAGGAGCACAATTATTGCTTCAACTTGTTGCAGAGAAACATATGTTGCTAACTTTCTTGTGATTGTTGTTGTTGCCATCAGCTTCAACATGCTAAATTTATTATAAAAATTTTATGTAAGAAGTAAGAATTCAAATCGTTATCCCAACTTCCGACCGGAAGTCAATCGGAAGCTGAAGAAAGAGCAAAATCTGTGTTAAGAGAATCATATTCGTGTTGCTTAAGCCGTGGTAAATTGCGCGATCGGTTCCAGACACATGTTGCTAACGATGCACTCGCAACATTCCCATCGCGAATAATTTCCCTCCGCTCTCTTTTTCTTCTTGTATTCATTTCACAGGTGGCCGCTCTCAACATTAAATGAAAGATCTTTCATCGTGGGAGCGACATAACTAAAAGTGAGTTACACATTGTTTTTACTTTTGTCCCTCGTTGGTCCAGATGACAGTTCGCGCTCAGTTGGAGAGTAAGGAAAGAAGCATGAGAGCGGGGACGTACGCTAATTGTGTAAAAATGTCACCATAAGCCTTTCTTCACTCTCACAACGCAAGAATACAGAAACCAAAACAAAAAGAAAAAGCGATTGGCGAATAATATAAAAGCGTTTGATTCTAATTGAAATTGAAAACACTGTTTAGGCAACAAAGAAATGATTAATTGATGAAATAAAACACTTGATTTAACAATATAATAAAAAATAATACAATAAATAAACAATAAAATATAAAAAAAAATAAATAATAAAAATAAGGCAATTTAATTTAAATAAAAATATAAAAAAAAGTTATTCAATAGCTGAAAGAAAAATATATAAAACATCACAATGAATTTAACCTAGAATTTTAAATTTAAATTTAATATTTAATATACTTTACTATTTATTCAATTTTTTTTTAGACTTACCTTTAATTACTTTTACCTTTAATTACACTTACCTTGAATTATACTTACCATGAATTATACTTACCATGAATTATACTTACCATGAATTGTACTTACCTATAATTTAAATTATACTTATTTATACTTACCGTATTTTTACCAGAGCAACATGAACTTAAATGAATTTTTTTTGATTAATTTCAACTTAATATTTTTCGTCTTGCATATTTACCAATTTCGCCTCCGCTATTCACCTTTAACTCTTTCCTATTCTCTCTCTATAGCACGCATTTCTATCCGTACCGTGCAATGTAACTGCTGAGAGCCACCTTCAACATGGCGATCAAGCAACAGGAAGCAAGACCCCTCTCCCATTAGCTGACGAGCCGGAGCCGGAATTTCTTGCGTGCTTCCGCTTCCTGTTCTTGCCCTAAGATCTTTTCGTCATTTCTCAGTCTTCTCTCAAAGAGCCAATACGTTGCATGTTACATTATGGCGCCCAACGTGGGGCCCACACGTTCAAATAGTTTTCTTTGTTACCATCTTGTTGTTATTTTTCAATTAACAACAAAACTCCGTGTGGTCCTCAAATTTCTTTATGGATTGTGATCTGTGTTCTGGAATGTACGCAATTAAATAAACATAGATTGGTAACCGACACACTCACATTCCTTATGCAGTTGTAGGATGTTCGTCTTGTTTTGGAATCTTCATGGAATTGCAGATGACTGAGCTATAATGCGAAGCTCTGACCGGAAGGGCAACCAACAAGCGTACCATTACTGTACTTATACTTTTTCTCCTAACTTCGAAATGGCAGTGTTTCTGTATCGTTAGCTGGAATTGCTGAGAATTGTTGGCCATTGAGCATGGCTCAGACCGCTAAGATTAGTTGTGTCATCTTGTTATATTTTTCTTTTTGAGTTGTTATTTGATAAATCCATCGCAGGAATTGCAGGTGCCTTATGTGAGGCTCTGACCGCTTGGAACTCTCAACATCTCAGATCCTCTTTACACTTATCATTATATGGAATTTTGGAATCGAAGCAGTTATGCTACTTTCAAACCAATAATTTTTATAAAAACCTTTCTTTCATTTAAGATTGTGTATGGAATTATAGAACGTATCCCCCTGTGATGACGTCTTAGCCAACATAATCTTTATTTTCTTCAATCTTTTTTTTTATCCTCTTCTGGGGAAATTCTACTTCTTGAAGCAATCTGGTTGTTCTCTTGCCACAATGTTCATAGATATAGTGCGACGAAATCAAAATAATTTTGTTTTTCCTATTTTCCATAAATAATTTTTAGTTAAAATGCATAAACAATTTTCGTCATCGCGACAAAAACCGCTGTATGAAAGAACGATTGAAGAGTTACTTGGACTACCTCCCAAAGACATAACGAACAGACAGGAAATCTGTAAGTTAAACATAACTAACAATAGAAACTGTCGTACGACTAGGACTCATTGTTCCCAGAGCAATCCTTCTGATCATAACAGCATATCGGAGATTGACGATAACACGACTCTAGGAAGACCAAGAGACCGAACTTGTGTTGACCGTAAAATTCTACAGAAATGTAAAAGGAAACCAAAACGGTCTACTTTGAGATTGCGGTGGTTTTGGAAGGACACCACGTCGTAGACACCACGCCAGTAGACACCAGGTCGTGAGCGCATTATTTCAAGAAGACGGTGGTTTATTTGTCGAGATTTCCCTGCTTAAGAAACCAATGACGGGGGTCTTGGATACAGGCGCATCCATCAGCTGTATTGGATCAAACGCAGCTAAAGAAGTTATGGAATCGTATCCATACAAAAAGATGAAATCGTATGTTCGTACAGCAGATGCCAAACCACAGAATGTAGTGGGTTTTATAAAAACCCCAATTACAATCAAAGAAATATCTAAATCGATCACATTTTATATCGTACCAAGCTTATCTCGTAATTTATACTTGGGAATCGACGTCTGGAGATCATTTAAATTATTGCCATCATGGTTAACTTAACCTTATCTCAAAGCATAAACTTATATACAAAGCCCTGATCTTGTCTTGGCTATAAAAGCTACAAGCGGGATCAGTTTTGTGGGTTGTCTCCCCCAAATCTGATTTTGGCAGGGGGGATTTGTAGTGGCGCTTGTAGCCAAATACAGGTCGATGTTTTATCCGAGCTCAGAATTGGTTTGGATACATAATAATCCATTATAGACACAATGTCTATCTCTTTTCCCCATCTCAAAGCTTCTCGAGTATCGATCGTTGTATTTGTAAAATCAGATCGAGGGCATCAAGAAGGAGGGCTATAAACTTTCATGATCATTACAAAATTAACCTTGGAAGTGCAAAGTACAATTTATTAAAAAAATATAAATTTTAACGGGAAATTTTTTGAGTTTAACATTTTTAATTTAAATTCCCAAAAATTTTTCTATTTTGTCAAAGACGTGTGAGAATTTGTGTAAAATTCAAAACTCCACATCGAATTTTTATAATTTTTGTGGAAATTCAGAAAATTTTGCAGAGTGAAAAATTCACAGAAAAATTTATTAATTTTTAAACTGAAGATCGAAAAGTAAGTTTTACACGAATATTCCCTGTTGTTGTTGTTTTTCAAATTCTCATGGTTCACCTTCGTTGACAGATTCCCTGTCCCAGTGAGAGCCCATAAGGAGACTCCAGTGAACCTGAGACTTTTGAGCTCCAGAGTGAAGGCCGACGGTCACCTCTGTAGCTGTCAATGAGAGAGCGATCACCAGATGACAGTCTTCATCTACGGTCATCCACTCGTCGCCATCTCGTGGTCCAGTGAAAACCGCGGACAAAAATAATTGCCCGAAAATATAATAAAATGTGCAAAAGGGCATACAAAACTGTGGAAATAAATTCCCCGATGAAAAACGCATGTAATATATAAATCCGTCATAAATTCGCGGGTGGAGATTCGGGACAGGTTTTTTTTAACACTGGCCAAATTTGGTTGGAGATATTGTTCGAGTTATTAGAATTAATATAAATTAGAATGTGTTTTATTATTAAGTAAGTTTATGTGAAGTGCATCGCGTTTTTTTTTATCAGAACAAGGAGCACAATTATTGCTTCAACTTGTTGCAGAGAAACATATGTTGCTAACTTTCTTGTGATTGTTGTTGTTGCCATCAGCTTCAACATGCTAAATTTATTATAAAAATTTTATGTAAGAAGTAAGAATTCAAATCGTTATCCCAACTTCCGACCGGAAGTCAATCGGAAGCTGAAGAAAGAGCAAAATCTGTGTTAAGAGAATCATATTCGTGTTGCTTAAGCCGTGGTAAATTGCGCGATCGGTTCCAGACACATGTTGCTAACGATGCACTCGCAACATTCCCATCGCGAATAATTTCCCTCCGCTCTCTTTTTCTTCTTGTATTCATTTCACAGGTGGCCGCTCTCAACATTAAATGAAAGATCTTTCATCGTGGGAGCGACATAACGAAAAGTGAGTTACACATTGTTTTTACTTTTGTCCCTCGTTGGTCCAGATGACAGTTCGCGCTCAGTTGGAGAGTAAGGAAAGAAGCATGAGAGCGGGGACGTACGCTAATTGTGAAATGTCACCATAAGCCTTTCTTCACTCTCACAACGCAAGAATACAGAAACCAAAACAAAAAGAAAAAGCGATTGGCGAATAATATAAAAGCGTTTGATTCTAATTGAAATTGAAAACACTGTTTAGGCAACAAAGAAATGATTAATTGATGAAATAAAACACTTCATTTAACAATATAATAAAAAATAATACAATAAATAAACAATAAAATATAAAAAAAATAAATAATAAAATAAATTAAACATAATAAAAATAAGGCAATTTAATTTAAATAAAAATATAAAAAAAATGTTATTCAATAGCTGAAAGAAAAAATATATAAAACATTACAATGAATTTAACCTAGAATACTTACCTTAAATTTAATATTTAATATACTTTACTATTTATTAAATTTTTTTTAGACTTACCTTTAATTACTTATACCTTTAATTACACTTACCTTGAATTATACTTACCATGAATTATACTTACCATGAATTATACTTACCATGAATTGTACTTACCTATAATTTAAATTATACTTATTTATACTTACCGTATTTTTACCAGAGCAACATGAACTTAAATGAATTTTTTTTGATTAATTTCAACTTAATATTTTTCGTCTTGCATATTTACCAACATGCACTTCACGCTAGTTTAAAATTATTTTTTTTAGTTTCATAAATACATTGTTTAATATGATTTATATATGAATTTTGATTTTGAAGCCTATGTTGTGGTAAACGAATCGAAGGGATCGTCAATGACCTTGCCAGGGAAAATGGTGACGATCAGGTAGGGTGGGCAAACGTTGTTGCAATTTCACCTCAGCGCAACAATTTGAGCAACAAAGCTTCGCGACACAAGTCACCTGATGGGAAATTTCCCCTCATTCTCTTTCGCCTCCGCTATTCACCTTTAACTCTTTCCTATTCTCTCTCTATAGCACGCATTTCTATCCGTACCGTGCAATGTAACTGCTGAGAGCCACCTTCAACATGGCGATCAAGCAACAGGAAGCAAGACCCCTCTCCCATTAGCCGACGAGCCGGAGCCGGAACTTCTTGCGTGCTTCCGCTTCCTGTTCTTGCCCTAAGATCTTTTCGTCATTTCTCAGTCTTCTCTCAAAGAGCCAATACGTTGCATTTTACATATTCAAGTAGTTGTAAATGTTTAATTTACTAATGATTCACAACTTTTGGAATCTTAGAAAGTTGCAAGGATTACTTCAAAAGGCATCGGGCAACTACTACCAGGCGACTAATACCACTCATTGGCGTATGAATTTTTCCGTCGTTTTGGTCCAATTATGGGAAATTTCACGAAGATATCTAATATATACACTAATATATGCAATAAGACTTTATAGTAACTTAAGTCGAAATAAAATGTTTCGAGATAATCGTTTCATATATTACCGTTATAATTAATACATGCTGATTTAAATTGAAACGAATGATGACGTTTCGAGTTGTGGGTGACATACGAATTAATGTAAATTGTGAAATTCATGTCCGGTTCACATGGAACAGAAATATTTTGCGTTTTTTTATACCATGTGGGTAAGGGTATATTCATTTTGTTCTTCCGTTTGCAACGCATTAAAAGAGAGGTCGTAGGTATGGAAAAGTATATATATTCTTGATCAGCGTGACCTCCTGAATCGATTTAGCTATGTCCGTCTGTCTGTCTGTGTGTCTATCTGTAGAAATAGATTTTGTGAAGAAACGGTAAGAGATACTAACTTTAAATTTAGGATTTAGTGTTTTTATATTAATAAGCTACTTCTATGTTGGGCGAAATCGGACGGCGGACACGCCCACCTCCCATATAAAGCAAAAGGTTTATATGAGATATCTGGTGAACTATGATACCTATTGAGATGAAATTTGCGATCATGTACGACCGTTACGAAACCGTTTAAAAATCAAAAATGGATAACATCGCCCAATGGACACGCCCACCTCCCATATAAAGCAAAAGGTTTATATAGTATATCTGGTTAACTATGGTATATATCAAGATGAAATTTTGTGTGTGATTATGTACCACCGGTACGAGATAACATGCAAAAAATAGAAAACATCGCCCAATGGACACGCCTACCTCCCATATAAACCAAATGTTCAATATGCGATATCTGGTGAACTATTTAACATATCGGGATGATATTTTGTGTGTGATAATTTACCAGAGATACGAGTTAACATGCCAAAAAGGGAAAAGATCGCCCAACTGACAAGCTACAGCTCAGCTCAAAAGCTACAGCTCAATGTTGGATATATAGTAAACCATATATAGACAGTTATTCGATTAAATAATGCTACTTAGAGTTCCCAAGAAGCAAATGGAAAAGATATCTTATAGGACACGAGCACCTTCCATACAAAATCGTAGATCTACAAGAAATCCAACTACTTTATGGATGTTATTTGCTGATGAAAGGTGGGAGTGAATGCAATAAGAAAGAGACCACATCCGACTGAACCTCAATGGACGCCCATAGAAAAATTGATTATATCCTTTCAATATAAACGTAATGAGCAGGTGACGATTGAGAGAATACAATTTCCAATTGTACTTGCTGAAGGGATCACAATCCACAAAAGTCAGGGAGCTTCATATTTCCAAATGGGTGTTCAAGTACTTCTGGACTTTATATTGTTGTAAACCTCAACCCTCCCAAGTCTGTTGTTGAATCTGATTTTGTCCCCATTGAAATGAACATATAAAATCGGAAAAGCAACTAAATGCACATTATGATTTTATGGCACACAAAAAATCATCGATTCAACTATTCTTCTAGAAATTGCAGAGCTTTAATGCGAACTTCCAAGATATTATCAATGGCACAATGCTTCAGACATCAGAACTACTTCGTTTTGTGCAAACATGGGCCCTTTCAACAGACAACTATAATATTCCTAACTTCACTCTTATTCATAGATTAGATAGTTCTAAAGATAATCGACGCAAAAAAGGGTATAATGGTTTTTGGAAAAAGAATATAGCTTCAAATATATAATTTCTCTTTGAAAGAGACCACAGTTGTGAAAATCGCATGATGGAGTTAATAGCATTGAATTGTAATCACCCATTTTCACTAAGTTTTGATAGAAATTCACTGTTTTTCCTTGAATAAACGTTGCAGGGTGTAGGGTATGCAAACATCGGCCTGGCCCAAGTTAACGGTTTTTGCCTGGGTGGACCAGGCAAATATAAATATAATTTGACATTTCAACAATGTTCCGTAAAATGTAGAGAAACCTCAGGACTCCAGAACCGTTAAAAACTTACTTTTCGTTTGAGGTACATATGAATATGAAATGGGTGTACCCAGCAATCCGCTATTTATTGAATAAAAATACGATTTGACAACATTGAAGCATTTTCGTCTTATAGGGCCATAATAACTAGTTGAAAAATGCTAGAGAGAAACGAGAAATGTCATCAAAATATCTGAATAACATTGTTTTAACATATCCGTAGGGAGTTAAGAGCAAAATAGAATCGAGGCATGCATTCGGCTCGCATGGTTCGCGAAGTTTCAACTGTTCTCAGGTTTTTTTTTTTGTTCTCTCTCTTATTCTTCTTGTTATATTTCAATGTTAATATTATATAAATAAAATAAGCTGACCACAACAGTACCTGTGTTTCTCTTGAGCGTAAAAATATCTTTAATTTTGTGGTTTAAAATTGGGGTATTTTGTCAAATATTATGTCAAAGCTTAAGGTCATTATGAATATCTCTTAGGTAAAAATTTGTCTTCCTTTAAATTCTCTCATTTCTGCTTCACAGTACGGATATCGACAGTTCTAGTCGATGGCATGCTCTTGCAGTCTATCCATTTTTTAGTCTAGAGTAGCGCAGAGTAACGGGTCTATTAACGGTAATACATAACTGCAATACGTCGATGCGACGTAGATTACCTTTAAAGTGACTTTTTACTTTTTGCTGAAATTTGAAATTTGTTATATTTTCTTCCTTTCGTTGTTTGTCAGTGTTTCAAATCATCTCAAAAAGATCCATGGGATAATATTATTGTACAATTCTTACCAGAATAAAGAAGAATAGCGATTCTTCCAAGCCTAGCAAGGAAGAGGAGAAGGGTCGGATCTCGAGAAACTGAAATCGTAGTGAAGCGGGCCAAAAACCGTAGTAGGCGGCACATTTCCGAAGTAGATTTGAAAAACCTATGGCATGAGAAAAAAAAAAAACTAAAATAAAACGTCAATGAGCAAAAAATTTCAAATTTAAGATACGAAATTCATGAAGAAATTCCACTGAAAATTATTTTCAAAAAATCGTAGTAGTTTGCAGTTCAAGCGTAGTGGCGGAGTAGATTTCAAAAATTTTCCAAAAGTGAAGCAGATCTACTACAATCGTACTATAGTCCGAACCCTGAAGAAGAGTCTGCTGAAGGCAACACAAAGAAAACACAGCTAATAGTGCGTTCACACGAGCCAAATTTTCGGCTGAAAATCAGATTTTCAAAAAAGGCGTTCACACGACAAAATTGATTTTCATACGTCAGATTTTCGTTTAGCGGTATTTCTTTCCTTTGTATTGGTGTGTATTCTACACACGTAGTTGTCGACTTCTTCATTGTGTTGGAATGAATATGATGAATATGGTAAACGATTTTTTTGAAATAGTACTATTTTCAACAAAAACCACGGTTGCAAACCGAAAATTTCTTGATTTTCGATGAAAATCAGCCGAAAATCTGATTTTCATTTGACAGTTATTCCCAGGCGAAAATCAGATTTTTGGCTGATTTTCAGCGAAAATCGATTTTGGGCCGAAAATCAGCTCCGTGTGAACGCACTATAAGGAAACTATTGAGGACACTGGTGAAGAAAATTATTTATTTTTATATAAAAAAGTATGTTAAAAAATGTTAAATCGCAACCAAATTCAAAATAATTTATTCATTACTCAATTCTAACAAAAATATATTACAAAGTAACTTAAAAAACAATAATGCAAAAGACAAAATTTAAGTAACATAAGGTGTTTACGTCGCAGTCCAATTGCACTGCCAGATCTAGTACAATTCGGGATACCATCCCTGACGTGAAGAGTGTCATCGATAATGAGTGCTGCGATCTCTAGATGACACTTTTCACCGTTAGCGGTTCATGATGGCCGCCGAGTTGCACTCAGAATCTGACAGTGCAAGGGCGCCATAAGTTTACTGAGTCACAAGAAGCTTCACTTCTTTTGTGCATCTCAATCCGAATAGTTCTTTTCCGCGAATAATTTCACATTAAAATCGCCTTGGATTTGGGGGCGGCCCCAATTTTGAACTTTGACCCCCATTTTCTCCCAAATGGGGGCAGATCACCGAGTTATTTCGGGTTTTTGATACTCAAAATTAGTATTTTTTGGGGGTATTTTTGGTATTTTTTTTTTTTGAGGGGGGGTCGTAAAGTGCATTTGTTCCCTAAATAAATATAAAGTGAAAAAAAAAAAACAAAACAATTGAACTTTTGTGATAGTTATAACACCGCTCCGGCACATCATATAAGCTAGAACTGTCATAAAAACAATACTGCTGGAAATAATTTGTATAGCCATCAACTGATTATAACATCTTTGCACCATCAGATTACACTCGTTTTCCACAAACTTCATCTACATCACTTCCTTCTGTAGTTGATCTTCTTCTCACTAACTCCAGTCTAAACATTACGCCAATAAAAACTCATCATGGGCTCTTGTCATCTGATCACGTACCAATTACGTATACAATCTATGGGACCGTCGTTGAAAAGACTTTCGAGGTGCCTATGTTTCACTTGGCAAATTGGAGGTATATTCAAAGTTGGGTTGAGTCTAATTTAAGAAATTTAAATATTGAAAATGATATGATCAATGTCACAAATATTGAAGAAAATCTACCCTCAATAACAGAGATTGTCCAGCAGGCGGATAATAAAGTTCCAAAACGTGAGCAGCAAGTCTGGCAAAGGAAATTATCCCGACTAACGATATATTTAATTGGGCAAAGAAATCGGTTGAAGCGAAAACTTCAAAGGTGTAATAACAATACCGAAAGACCTATTCTTGTGTGTCATGAAACAGCTGACCAGTCTGATCAACTATCATATTTCTAATGACAGAAATGTCAGCTGGAACGTTGTCTTAAAAGGGTTGCCACCCGGAAATAAAAAATTTTGGAAATTATCAAAAGCAATAAAGGGGAAAAAAACATTTGTTGATAATCTACTCGTGATGATGATGTTTTGGAAAAAGCACACCAAAGCATCTAAAAAAGATGCCAGATATATTTTTTGAAATTATGACAACAATTTTTAATTGGTGCATTTGCCATGGGTATTTTCCCAAACTATTTAAAAACGCCAAGGTAATCCCTATACTAAAACCAGGAAAAGACTCTAAAGATCCGAACAATTATAGACCCATTAGTCTCTTGAGTGTCTTGGATAAAGTTTTCGAAAGAAGCATACTATCCAGAGTCTTAGAGCACACTGACCAAAACCAAATTATTAATAAGGAACAATTCGGCTTCAGAAAAGGACACTCAACCGTTCACCAGCTAAAAAGGGTATACAACATAATTATTTCCAATAAACGCAATAGGAAAAGTACAGGTGTGGTGTTTCTGGATATACAAAAGGCATTTGACTCAATCTGGCATAATGGTCTCATTTTTAAATTACATCAATTCCAATTTCCAATCGTTTTGCAAAAAATTATAAAATCATTTCTCGAATAAAGGTCTTTTGTGGTAGCCTTGGAAAATAAGCAGTCAACGCACCGAAATATCATCGCAGGAGTACCTCAAGGGTCCGTACTATCTCCAACTCTGTATTCCATTTACACAGCGGACTTTAAAATTCCAAAAAAACAAGTAGTCGCTTTCTATGCAGATGATTCCGCCCTAATCTCCAGTGGAAAACTATCCAATGCACTTGTTAAAAACATGAAGAATGCGATCCTAAGATCCAAAAAATATTTCGAAAAATGGAAAATTAAAATTAACGAAACGAAAACTCAGGCAATTATATTCCCTTTTAATAAATCGCCAAAAAGGATTCCTAGCATAAGGCTAGTAGTTGAAGGTACCGAAATTCCTATTCAACATAATGTAAAATATTTAGGAGTTATTTTTGACAGTAAATTAACTTTTAAAAGACACATTCTACAATCCATTAGAGCTTTATCTCTAAAATGTGGAAGAGCCCTGTATCCCTTGCTTAATCGCAACGCGAAGTTGAACATTAAGAATAAACTCCTAATATACAAAATGTGTATCAGACCGATATTAACATATGCGTGCCAAATCTGGTCAATAAAAGCTGCAAAATGCCACATAAAAAAGATGCAAGTTATTCAAAATAAAAACATAAAACAAATCTATAATTTGAACAGAATGTTTTGCATGCAAGATATAATAGGGGTATTCAGACTCAGTCTCGTAGGCTCGTACTCGTACTCTCGTACTTTCGACATGTCTGAACACCTGATCAGACGGCGTAAAGTGATTTGGAGAGGTGTTGCATATATTTGAACACAATTATTTCACTTTTTTTGCAAAAATATTAATGGTCTGTTTTCACTGCAATGGTTGGCAACATTTACAAAATTGATTCTACGAGAGGTACAACTCGCGTACGAGCGTGGAATCGTAGATTCGTAGAATCGTAGATTACAAAAACAAATTTGCACGTATTCTACGATTCTACGAGCCTACGAGACTGAGTCTGAATACCCCTAATGAAAAGATGTTAATCACGTTTATGAATGATATAACACAAATATTTGAAGATAGCTGCAGATCTTCAAGCATAGAAATGATCAGAAATTTATATATTTAAACTACTTTTACATCTTCCGTGAGGAAGCTGTTAAAAGGGTTTACTTCAAAATTTCTTCAAAGATCTCGAAGGTTTTTCCCTATTTTTTCTCCTTACTTAAGACAACTATTAAATGTATATTCTTCAAGTAAATTTTAAATATATGCTGCAATATTATAATTTAATCTCATAAAATGTAAATAATGAAATGTACAAATTTTTTATACTGTGATTTATAGTGAAAATAAATAATAATAATAATAATAACATGACCATGTGCCGCAAATATATAAAAGGAATTTTTTTGGATCAATTGTTTTACAAAATAATATATTTTTTTATACTACAAAAATTAATATATTAAATAATAAAACATTAAAAATTATCATATGACGATCTATTTAGCTATGACCCTATATTTCTCATTAGCGGTCAAAATGACCGCTCGTGGTCTTTCTAGGTATGGGTCAGTGTATCTCAAAAACAATAATTAAATTTTATGTAACTTCACATGTTTTCTAAAAAGCTTTTCAAATAAATAAAAGTCACGAGAGGAAAAAATTTTTAAAATTCATTTGTGCGAATTATGTAGATTTTAAAACGATTTTCACAACTAACATCAAAAGTAAAACACGTTCAAACTGCAAAACCAATAACGGTATATATTTTTTCAAATGTTCAGCGTAACGGTGCGGAAACGTGCATATCTGAACAAATGGTGTTTCTTTTATGTTTGGTTCTTATACAGTGTTCCACGAAAGTATTCGTACAGCAGTTAGTTGAAACTTTGATGATAAAAATCAATAATAACTAGTAAGAATTTCGAATAAATTTAAATGCAGACTTGTTTATTACATATTTTTCGTTAATACAAGAACAACAAATTATGATTTTTATTTATTCATTTCAAAGTTATAGCCCTTAAATCAAAAAAAGTCTAACTAATTATTTTTATTATTTTTTCGGTTGAATTATTTTTAATAATGTCTTTAAGGTGGTATGACATTGATTCCTCAAGAATTTATGCATAGCGATTTGCGATTTTCACCCATTCTTCCTGAATAACCTATTGCAGCTAAGTCATAGGGATAAAGTGATGAGCCCTGATCCTTTTTTTCAAGGATATTCAATTCTAAATGTGATTGAAATCAAGACTCTGTGTTGATATTTGTGCACATTTGGAGCATTGTACTACAAGTAAATGTTAGTATAATTTCCTTAGGGAGATTATCTTGTTGAATGTAATGTCTGCCACGCCCATTTTTCCAACAAATTGATAACAAGTTTCTATCAGAATGGAAACGTATACTCAACAATCCATTATTCTTTAATTACTTCCAAGTGTCCCCTCCTCTTGGTGAGTAATGGGAAACATCCGAGAGTATTATTTCCCATGAAAACGCTCTCACCCCAGCCGATCGGATTCGGCTTTAAAAATGAATGTCTCTTTAATTGGTGTAAAACATTACAAATATTGTTGCAACATTCCCATTGGCTAAATTTAACCAGAAATTTCAAATTTAAATTTCATACAATTTAAATTTTTATTGGTTCAACAATTTATGGTTGACAAATTTATTTTTTGAATTAACTGATATTTTCACATATTTTACTCAATTGTCATTTATTTGCTGTGAAATGGGAGAATATTTTCAGAACTCCGTAGTAGAACTCGTAGTTCTGTGGAAATGCTATCACTTGATGGAGACACGGAAGCACGGAAGAACCTGTCTAACCATTTCTACAGATCGATGCATAAAAAATAGTACAAAACATTTGTGATGCAAATGATTTTCAGATATTTCAGTTCTCGAGTAAGTCAGCAAACTTGGAGAACATTTTGCGGATATTATCTCTGTCTGCAGCTGATTTGGCGCTCTTTAATCGGTACTCCATTTTTATCTCATTCATTTCATTTGTACTTCATGTTTCAAAAATGAGAATTATCACATACTTTTTTGGCGTATGAATTTAATAATTTTTAATGTAAACAAACATAGAATACCTTAAACTTCTAACTGTGTCCCTAAATAATTCCATACTAAACCATATATCCGATATTGAATTAGCGGATTCACAATTCTACCGGAAGGGAAAAATCGACGTCCTCATCGGAGGAGACCTTTATCCTCGGATTCTTCTTCAGGGAGAACGTCCTAATATTTTTGAATCCTTGATAGCTCAAGAAACTATATTCGGCTGGATTCTTACTGGTCCCGTGCCAACCGTACAAAAGGGATCAGTAAACATCGTTTCTTGTTTTACGGAAATATCATTGCGAAATCAAATTTCGAAATTTTGGGAGTTTGAAGAAATTCCTAAAAAACGTTTCTTAACCGAAGAAGAAAAATATTGCCAAGACTTTTACGTAAAAACAACTCGACGTGACGATGACGGTCGTTTTGTCGTCGCATTACCCTTTCGACCAGAGAGTCCTTAAAACATTTGCTTGGGGAATTCGAGACTTTGTGTAAGTAAGCAATTTTTACGGACGGAAACCTTACTTAGCAAAAATCCTAAATTACAAACGCAATATAATGCGGTTTTGCAGGAATATCTGCAATTAGGCCACACGAAGAAAGTGTCGACGCCAGAATCAGATAAACGTTCCTCGTCATACTATCTACCACATCATGCTGTGGTCAAACCTGATAGTACGACCACTAAACTACGGGTAGTCTTTAATGCCTCGTGTCCTTCCTCAAATGGAACGAGCTTAAACGATGTATTGTTTCCAGGTCCTTTAATCTGACTTAACGCTTCTACTTTTAAAATTTTTAAGTATGTGATCAACGGAGACATAGGGAAAATGTACCGACAAATTCTAGTAGACGAAAAGGACACTCCATTTCAAAGAATTTAATTTCGGGTTTCACCCAACGAGCCTCTTCCAATTGAAAACTGTCACTTTCGGTTTGAATTGCGCTCCTTATCTTGCGATAAGAACCCTTCACAAGTTAGCAGAAGAAACTAGTAAAAGCCATCCGTTAGCTTCAGTGGTTCTGCGCTCGAGTATGTACGTCGACGATCTGCTAGCAGTGGCTTACGACATTAAAACAGCACTCAACATGCGGAATGAACTGCGAGAAGTTTTAGGTTTTGCAGGTTTTTCACTTCGAAAGTGGACCTCTAACCATCGCGATCTGTTGTGCGATCTCCCAAAAGGAGATCTTCTCCACAAGAGATTTTTTGACTTCGAAAACCTTAGTTATGCTAAAACCCGTGGGATTTTCTGGAATGCCCATACAGACATTTTCCAATTTATCGCGAATCCAATTGACCGATCAGAAAGGTCCACAAAGCGAAGCGTGTTGTCGACAAATCGCCGAATTATTCGATCCAGCAGGATGGTTAAGTCCCATTATTGTCCAAGCAAAAATAATCATGCAATGAATTTTGTTGGAAAAAACTGATTGGGACGAGGACTTAACCAGTCAAACGAAACATGTCTGGAGTCAATTTTTGCACAACTTGAACGACATAACTAAAATAAAAATTCCCAGATGGGTTAAATTCGCGCCGTGGAAAAATATCGAATTTCACGGCTTCTGTGATGCATCGGAAAAAGCCTACGGGCAGCATTGTACATACGCATAGAAGATTCCACCGCTGAAATTCACTGTCATCTGATCACGTCAAAGACAAAAGTGACTCCGGTGAAGACAGCTTCTCCACCTAGGTTAGAACTATGCGGTGCCGTTTTATTAGCTCATCTCGTACAAAGTTATGTACCAAAGTTTAACATAGCTCATTCGGAATCGTTCTTTTGGACCGATTCCACCATAGTTTTGTCATGGCTGAAGAAAGGTGCATATGGACAACTTTTGTAGTCGCTAAAATTTCCGAGAAAATAGGAATTGATAAATGGTTCCATGTGGAGTCTCACGACAACCCGGCGAACATCGGAAGTCGAGGTATATCTCCACGAGAATTGGCCGACAGTGCCCGACAGTACTAAGATTTACTTGTAGTACAATTCTCCAAATCAGCACAAATATCAACACAGAGTCTTGATATCAATACCATTTAGAATACATATGTGGAATATCCTTGAAAAAAGGAGAAGGACTCATCACTTTATCCCGATGACTTAGCTGCAATAGGATATTCAGGAAGAATGGTCGAAAATCGGACCAAGCTATGCATAAATTCTTGGGGAATCAATTTCATACTATCTTAAAGACATTATTAAAATAAAGGCAACCGAAAAAAAATAACTTAAATAATTTGTTATATTTTTTTAACAATTATCATTATTGGTGTACGAAGACTTTTGTGGAGTCAAATTTGTGACTTTTTTCAATTTAAGAGCTATAACTTTGAAATTAATAAATTAAAATCATAATTTATTTTTCTTATATTAAAGAAAAATGTGTAATAAACAAGTCTGCATTTAAATATATTCGAAACTTTTACTAGTTATTGATATTTATCACCAACGTTCCAACTAACTACTGTACGAAGACTTTAGTGGAACACTGTATGAATATTTGAATATTGAATGATGTTTATTAACCCTGGAATGGGCAATACGCTCGAAGGCGCTAACATAACCTACTGGGCCTGACGAGGCCCATACGAACAAATCGAGAGTTTGTGCCTTTTATTGCAAACTATTGTACAGATACAGTGGCGGACAAAACTCTACGTACGACCCCTTTTTCTTACAGTTAACAAGTTTTGTTCTGTTCTGGATTAAAAAGAAAAGTAATGATGTAGGTTTATTTCATATCGAACTATTGTATAACGCTGCTTCGCAGCGACTATTTCCCCTAAAATGACCACTGCTTCGCATCGGATAAACCCCGTGCAAATAAAATTACTTTCGAATCAATACATTTCCTTAAAATCATATTAAATAGAATAACATGGATATTTTTTTCCAATAATAATAATGATATGATATTTATAAATAATAGTTAGAGTTTGGCAGCAGGTTTAAGGACATGGGAGTAGTTGAATACGCCTCTCAGGACGATTTAAGATTTCCATGAAAAATTGACTGAATTATGAAATTTGCGAAAATTTAGAGGTCGTCACGATTTAACGTCCTTTTCGCGAAATAACGCGTATTTACAGAGATATGAAGCATTTAAAATTTCCATGAAAAATTGCCTGGAGATATGAAGCATTTAAGATTTTCATGAAAAATTGCCTGAATTAGGAAATTTTCAAAAATTTAGAGGTCGTTACGAATTAACGTCCTTTTTGCGAAATAACGCATATTTACGGAGATATGAAGCATTTTAGATTTCCATGAAAAATTGCCTGGAGATATGAAGCATTTAAGATTTTCATGAAAAATTGCCTGAATTAGGAAATTTTCGAAAATTTAGAGGTCGTTACGAATTAACGTCCTTTTTGCGACATAACGCGTATTTACAGAGATATGAAGCATTTAAAATTTCCATGAAAAATTGCCTGGAGATATGAAGCATTTAAGATTTTCATGAAAAATTGCCTGAATTAGGAAATTTTCGAAAATTTAGAGGTCGTTACGAATTAACGTCCTTTTCGCGAAATAACGCGTATTAACGGAAATATAAAGCATTTGAAATTTCCATTAAAAATTGCCTGGCGATATGAAGCATTTAAGATTTTCATAAAAAATTGACTGAATTAAGAAATTTTCGAAAATTTAGAGGTCGTCACGAATTAACTTCCTTTTCGCGAAATAACTTAATAAATTTAAGATTTACATATGGCGTATTTACGGAGATATCAAGGATTGCACTACAATTGTTTTGCATTTTTTGTTATGCATCGATCTGTAGAAATGATTAGACTGAATCTTCCGTGTCTCCGTCAAGAGGTAGCATGTTCACAGAAATATGCGTGTAGATTCATCGTTGTGTTGTGAGCTACGGAGTTATGCAAATAATTTGAGTAAAATATATCGAAATGTCTGTTAATTCAAAAAATAAATTTGTCAAATAAAAATTGTTGAACCACTAAAAATTGTATGAAATTCATGAAATTTTAATTCGAAATTTCTGGTTAGATTTAGCCAATAGGAATGTCGCATCATTGTAGTTTACGATGTGATGTTGGCAGTAGTTATGTAGAAGTATTCAAATGAGTTGTATTTGTCTTATCTTCGAGAAATTCATGGTTTTAATTTTTTCATTATTGGCCCAAAACAATTCCAAACTATTTAAATTAATTTTTATAAACGTCAATATTTCATTGTCAGTTTGACTTTTCGTAGTGTTGACATTGAATTTGACCGAGAGAGAACATGAAATATGGAATTTTTTCTCAAACAAAAAATAACAACAAAAAACCATGACAACGAAATATGAGAGAGAGAATTTTGTATGGAAAACTCTCTTTTAATTTTAATTAAATCCCTCAATGGTTAATGTTAAATTTATATAGCCTATGACCTATTCTGATATGGTGGCTAACCAGTAAAAATATTAAAATTGAAACATTCTCAGCGGTTTAGCTGATTTTTGTAGTCGAACATACAACTTTCTTCTTTTATATATTAGTATAGATATAGATAGATATAGATAACAAAAAAGTATAATAGTCCAATATTAACTTTTAAATTTATTCACTTAAAACTGAAAAAAGGCACTGACAAAAGTCTACATACGTTTTATTGGTTTCACTCTTAGTGCTATTCTCAGCTAAAATATTACGGTAAATTAGCGTTTGTTTCATTTTATGTGTATACTTTGAATTATTCTTGGAATTGATTGCATTTTGTAATTTAAAATGTGTACGATCGGAAAAATGGCTCCACGCAAAGAAATTTCTACGGATGTGAGAAAATTAGTTATTAAACATAGAAATGGGAATAAATCATTTGGCGAAATAGCAAAATTATTATATTTAAGCAAATTGACGGTGCAGACGTTATTTAATAACTATAAAAAATTAAGTTCCGTCCAGAGTAAGCCGCGAACTGGTCGTCCGAAGAAGCTTGACCGTAGAGACATTTCATTCATTCGGAAAGAAGTGGACCGAAATCCCAAAGTTAATGTCACTAACTTGGCCCAGAACATAGCTGAGAGATTCAAAATTATTGTTCACCCACTCACTGTAACAAGGACCCTCAATAATGAAGGATTTCACTGCAGAACTCCTCGCAAGAAGCCCCTTATAAGCGACAAAAACAGGACATTTAATGGAATTGACTTCTGGAAACGTGTTCTATTTACGGATGAGTCCAAATACAACATATTTGGATACGACGGAAAGTAGCAGGTGTTGGTTTTGAAGCAGAGTGCGTCGTTTGTTGTTTCTTTTGATGACCCTTTGATGTATTATGCTACCTGCTCCGTCGCTTGAAAGGCCGAACGATGTGCGTCGTTTCGCTTCTAACACTCGAAACAGGGGTCGAAACGATCCGAGCTAAAATCGCGGATGTTCTCAGCGGGAACTCCAGAACAGCAAAATAGGATCTTTCGAAGATCTTAGGTTCGCTCTTTCGAGGAGCAGGTAGCAAGAGTTCTCAAGAGCAGGGTGAGACCGGTAGTAAAAAATTCAAGAATTTTAGATTAATAAAAAATTGTGACGATTAGACAATTTCATACATTTTTATAACATGACCTATGTTTGATTAAAATGGTGTAATAGTCACAATTCATTATATTTCAAAAACTATTGAATATTTTCAAAAGTCCTTGAATATTTTAAAAAATTCTTGAACATTTTACTACTGGGTCACCCTGCTCTCTGGTTCGGGTCTTTCTTTTCTCAAACCCGAGAAGCGGTCGCGATCTATCAGGTAGAGAACTTCAGAAGATCAAAGTACGCTCTTTCGAAGATCTTATATACGATCCTCGAAAGAGCGAACTCAAGATTTTCGAAAGATCCTATTTTGCTGTTCTGAAGTACCCGCTGAGAACTTTGCGATTTTAGCTCGGATCGTTTCGACCTCTGCTCGAAAGGCTTATATCGGCCTTTCCGTGATACCCGGGCAATGAAAGGCCGGTTAGCATTACCCGGGTAATGCTATTACGGTCATACCCGGGTATTACGGGTAGAAATCGAGAGCCCTAAAAAATTAACAATGAAACTCAAAGACGTCAACGACGATTTCATGAATACAGAATTAAGCGATTTCGTCAATCAAACATAATAAATATATTTATTTGCTTCGGCTTATCTCAAGATTTTTTAAATCAACCTCCAAAATTGTCCAGAAGTTGATAGTGGTGAACGATAGGGCAGAAAGGGGAGTGATGGCCCGATTAGTCAACGCATAGCATGGCATGGCTCGAAACCGAACCTGTCAAAGGGAGTTCTGTACAAACGATTAATGAGAACATAACATGGCATGACGACCTGCAGAAAACTAGATTCCAACGTAAAAGAGCTGTCAAAATGGGTTGTGGAACCTGAGTTTTTATTGCAGGATTGCACTTTGTTTGTTATATATGTTCTGAATCAGATTATTAAATTTTTGGAACTTGCCATACTAATAAAAGTCAACATTTATTGGTCGAACATTCCACCTCCGAACACACCATTACAAATTTGATTTATTTAACCACAAAGTACACAAAATTAAAAAATACCAATACAATCCATCTAGACTTCAATTTCTCCAGTGTTACCATAACGAAAAACTATTCATTATAAATTTAAAATTTAACATTCGCATATGGCAACTCCTTTACCCAACATACTTGAGTACTTGAGACTTGAGTAATCGCTTCTATGCGTCCATACTTATGCCATGCTTTTCGCGAAATAACGCATATTAACGGAGATATGAAGCATTTTAGATTTCCATGAAAAATTGACTGAATTATGAAATTTTCGAAAATTTAGAGGTCGTCACGAATTAACTTCCTTTTCGCGAAATAACTTAATAAATTTAAGATTTACATATGGCGTATTTACGGAGATATCAAGGATTGCACTACAATTGTTTTGCATTTTTTGTTATGCATCGATCTGTAGAAATGATTAGACTGAATCTTCCGTGTCTCCGTCAAGAGGTAGCATGTTCACAGAAATATGCGTGTAGATTCATCGTTGTGTTGTGAGCTACGGAGTTATGCAAATAATTTGAGTAAAATATATCGAAATGTCAGTTAATTCAAAAAATAAATTTGTCAAATAAAAATTGTTGAACCACTAAAAATTGTATGAAATTCATGAAATTTTAATTCGAAATTTCTGGTTAGATTTAGCCAATAGGAATGTCGCATCATTGTAGTTTACGATGTGATGTTGGCAGTAGTTATGTAGAAGTATTCAAATGAGTTGTATTTGTCTTATCTTCGAGAAATTCATGGTTTTAATTTTTTCATTATTGGCCCAAAACAATTCCAAACTATTTAAATTAATTTTTATAAACGTCAATATTTCATTGTCAGTTTGACTTTTCGTAGTGTTGACATTGAATTTGACCGAGAGAGAACATGAAATATGGAATTTTTTCTCAAACAAAAAATAACAACAAAAAACCATGACAACGAAATATGAGAGAGAGAATTTTGTATGGAAAACTCTCTTTTAATTTTAATTAAATCCCTCAATGGTTAATGTTAAATTTATATAGCCTATGACCTATTCTGATATGGTGGCTAACCAAAAAAAAAAAAAAATTGAAACATTCTCAGCGGTTTAGCTGATTTTTGTAGTCGAACATACAACTTTCTTCTTTTATATATTAGTATAGATATAGATAGATATAGATAACAAAAAAGTATAATAGTCCAATATTAACTTTTAAATTTATTCACTTAAAACTGAAAAAAGGCACTGACAAAAGTCTACATACGTTTTATTGGTTTCACTCTTAGTACTATTCTCAGCTAAAATATTACGGTAAATTAGCGTTTGTTTCATTTTATGTGTATACTTGATTGGATATGTGTATACTTGGAATTGATTGCATTTTGTAATTTAAAATGTGTACGATCGGAAAAATGGCTCCACGCAAAGAAATTTCTACGGATGTGCGAAAATTAGTTATTAAACATAGAAATGGGAATAAATCATTTGGCGAAATAGCAAAATTATTATATTTAAGCAAATTGACGGTGCAGACCTTATTTAATAACTAAAAAATTAAGTTCCGTCCAGAGTAAGCCGCGAACTGGTCGTCCGAAGAAGCTTGACCGTAGAGACATTTCATTCATTCGGAAAGAAGTGGACCGAAATCCCAAAGTTAATGCCACTAACTTGGCCCAGGACATAGCTGAGAGATTCAAAATTATTGTTCACCCACTCACTGTAACAAGGACCCTCAATAATGAAGGATTTCACTGCAGAACTCCTCGCAAGAAGCCCCTTATAAGCGACAAAAACAGGACATTTAAGGGAATTGACTTCTGGAAACGTGTTCTATTTACGGATGAGTCCAAATACAACATATTTGGATACGACGGAAAGTAGCAGGTGTTGGTTTTGAAGCAGAGTGCGTCGTTTGTTGTTTCTTTTGATGACCCTTTAATGTTTTATGCTACCTGCTCCGTCGCTTGAAAGGCCGAACGATGTGCGTCGTTTCGCTTCTAACACTCGAAACAGGGGTCGAAACGATCCGAGCTAAAATCGCGGATGTTCTCAGCGGGAACTCCAGAACAGCAAAATAGGATCTTTCGAAGATCTTAGGTTCGCTCTTTCGAGGATCTTATTTAAGATCTTCGAAAGAGCGTACTTTGCTGTACTGAAGTTCTCTACCTGCTAGATCGCGACGGCTTCTCAAGAGCAGGGTGAGACCGGTAGTAAAAAATTCAAGAATTTTAGATTAATAAAAAATTGTGACGATTAGACAATTTCATACATTTTTATAACATGACCTATGTTTGATTAAAATGGTGTAATAGTCACAATTCATTATATTTCAAAAACTATTGAATATTTTCAAAAGTCCTTGAATATTTTAAAAAATTCTTGAACATTTTACTACTGGGTCACCCTGCTCTCTGGTTCGGGTCTTTCTTTTCTCAAACCCGAGAAGCGGTCGCGATCTATCAGGTAGAGAACTTCAGAAGATCAAAGTACGCTCTTTCGAAGATCTTATATACGATCCTCGAAAGAGTGAACTCAAGATTTTCGAAAGATCCTATTTTGCTGTTCTGAAGTACCCGCTGAGAACTTTGCGATTTTAGCTCGGATCGTTTCGACCTCTGCTCGAAAGGCTTATATCGGCCTTTCCGTGATACCCGGGCAATGAAAGGCCGGTTAGCATTACCCGGGTAATGCTATTACGGTCATACCCGGGTATTACGGGTAGAAATCGAGAGCCCTAAAAAATTAACAATGAAACTCAAAGACGTCAACGACGATTTCATGAATACAGAATTAAGCGATTTCGTCAATCAAACATAATAAATATATTTATTTGCTTCGGCTTATCTCAAGATTTTTTAAATCAACCTCCAAAATTGTCCAGAAGTTGATAGTGGTGAACGATAGGGCAGAAAGGGGAGTGATGGCCCGATTAGTCAACGCATAGCATGGCATGGCTCGAAACCGAACCTGTCAAAGGGAGTTCTGTACAAACGATTAATGAGAACATAACATGGCAAGACGACCTGCAGAAAACTAGATTCCAACGTAAAAGAGCTGTCAAAATGGGTTGTGGAACCTGAGTTTTTATTGCAGGATTGCACTTTGTTTGTTATATATGTTCTGAATCAGATTATTAAATTTTTGGAACTTGCCATACTAATAAAAGTCAACATTTATTGGTCAAACATTCCACCTCCGAACACACCATTACAAATTTGCATTATTTAACCACAAAGTACACAAAATTAAAAAATACCAATACAATCCATCTAGACTTCAATTTCTCCAGTGTTACCATAACGAAAAACTATTCATTATAAATTTAAAATTTAACATTCGCATATGGCAATCGTAATCGTAATCGCTTCTATGCGTCCATACTTATGCCATGCTTTTCGCGAAATAACGCGTATTAACGGAGATATGAAGCATTTTAGATTTCCATGAAAAATTGACTGAATTACAAAATTTTCGAAAATTTAGAGGTCGTTACGAATTAACGTCCTTTTTGCAAAACAACGCGTATTTACGGAGGTATGAAGCATTTTAGATTTCCATGAAAAATTGCCTGGAGATATGAAGCATTTAAGATTTTCATGAAAAATTGCCTGAATTAGGAAATTTTCGAAAATTTAGAGGTCGTTTCGAATTAACGTCCTTTTTGCGAAATAACGCATATTTACGGAGATATGAAGCATTTTAGATTTCCATGAAAAATTGCCTGGAGATATGAAGCATTTAAGATTTTCATGAAAAATTGCCTGAATTAGGAAATTTTCGAAAATTTAGAGGTCGTTACGAATTAACGTCCTTTTCGCGACATAACGCGTTTTTACAGAGATATGAAGCATTTAAAATTTCCATGAAAAATTGCCTGGAGATATGAAGCATTTAAGATTTTCATGAAAAATTGCCTGAATTAGGAAATTTTCGAAAATTTAGAGGTCGTTACGAATTAACGTCCTTTTCGCGAAATAACGCGTATTAACGGAAATATAAAGCATTTGAAATTTCCATTAAAAATTGCCTGGCGATATGAAGCATTTAAGATTTTCATAAAAAATTGACTGAATTAAGAAATTTTCGAAAATTTAGAGGTCGTCACGAATTAACTTCCTTTTCGCGAAATAACTTAATAAATTTAAGATTTACATATGGCGTATTTACGGAGATATCAAGGATTGCACTACAATTGTTTTGCATTTTTTGTTATGCATCGATCTGTAGAAATGATTAGACTGAATCTTCCGTGTCTCCGTCAAGAGGTAGCATGTTCACAGAAATATGCGTGTAGATTCATCGTTGTGTTGTGAGCTACGGAGTTATGCAAATAATTTGAGTAAAATATATCGAAATGTCTGTTAATTCAAAAAATAAATTTGTCAAATAAAAATTGTTGAACCACTAAAAATTGTATGAAATTCATGAAATTTTAATTCGAAATTTCTGGTTAGATTTAGCCAATAGGAATGTCGCATCATTGTAGTTTACGATGTGATGTTGGCAGTAGTTATGTAGAAGTATTCAAATGAGTTGTATTTGTCTTATCTTCGAGAAATTCATGGTTTTAATTTTTTCATTATTGGCCCAAAACAATTCCAAACTATTTAAATTAATTTTTATAAACGTCAATATTTCATTGTCAGTTTGACTTTTCGTAGTGTTGACATTGAATTTGACCGAGAGAGAACATGAAATATGGAATTTTTTCTCAAACAAAAAATAACAACAAAAAACCATGACAACGAAATATGAGAGAGAGAATTTTGTATGGAAAACTCTCTTTTAATTTTAATTAAATCCCTCAATGGTTAATGTTAAATTTATATAGCCTATGACCTATTCTGATATGGTGGCTAACCAAAAAAAAAAAAAATTGAAACATTCTCAGCGGTTTAGCTGATTTTTGTAGTCGAACATACAACTTTCTTCTTTTATATATTAGTATAGATATAGATAGATATAGATAACAAAAAAGTATAATAGTCCAATATTAACTTTTAAATTTATTCACTTAAAACTGAAAAAAGGCACTGACAAAAGTCTACATACGTTTTATTGGTTTCACTCTTAGTACTATTCTCAGCTAAAATATTACGGTAAATTAGCGTTTGTTTCATTTTATGTGTATACTTGATTGGATATGTGTATACTTGGAATTGATTGCATTTTGTAATTTAAAATGTGTACGATCGGAAAAATGGCTCCACGCAAAGAAATTTCTACGGATGTGCGAAAATTAGTTATTAAACATAGAAATGGGAATAAATCATTTGGCGAAATAGCAAAATTATTATATTTAAGCAAATTGACGGTGCAGACCTTATTTAATAACTAAAAAATTAAGTTCCGTCCAGAGTAAGCCGCGAACTGGTCGTCCGAAGAAGCTTGACCGTAGAGACATTTCATTCATTCGGAAAGAAGTGGACCGAAATCCCAAAGTTAATGCCACTAACTTGGCCCAGGACATAGCTGAGAGATTCAAAATTATTGTTCACCCACTCACTGTAACAAGGACCCTCAATAATGAAGGATTTCACTGCAGAACTCCTCTCAAGAAGCCCCTTATAAGCGACCAAAACAGGACACTTCGCTTGGAGTTCGCAAAAAAGCACATAAATAAGGGAATTGACTTCTGGAAACGTGTTCTATTTACGGATGAGTCCAAATACAACATATTTGGATACGACGGATGGATACGATGGATATGGTTTTGAAGCAGAGTGAGTCGTTTGTTGTTTCTTTTGATGACCCTTTGATGTATTATGCTACCTGCTCCGTCGCTTGAAAGGCCGAACGATGTGCGTCGTTTCGCTTCTAACACTCGAAACAGGGGTCGAAACGATCCGAGCTAAAATCGCGGCTGTTCTCAGCGGAAACTCCAGAACAGCAAAATAGGATCTTTCGAAGATCTTAGGTTCGCTCTTTCGAGGATCTTATTTAAGATCTTCGAAAGAGCGTACTTTGCTGTACTGAAGTTCTCTACCTGCTAGATCGCGATGGTGAACGATACGGCAGAAAGAGGAGTTATGGCCCGATTAGTCAACGCATAGCATGGCATGGCTCGAAACCGAACCTGTCAAAGGGAGTTCTGTACAAACGATTAGTGAAAACATAACATGGCAAGACGACCTGCAGAAAATAGATTCCAACGTAAAAGAGCTGTCAAAATGGGTTGTGCAACCTGAGTTTTTATTGCAGGATTGCACTTTGTTTGTTATATATGTTCTGGACTAGATTATTAAATTTTTTGGAACTTGCCATACTAATAAAAGTCAACATTTATTGGTCGAACATTCCACCTCCGAACACACCATTACAAATTTGCATTATTTAACCACAAAGTACACAAAATTAAAAAATACAAACATAAATCTATATCCATCCAGACTTGCCAATTCAATTTCTCCAGTGTTACCATAAAGAAAAACTATTCATTATAAATTTAAAATTTAACATTCGCATACGGCAACTCCTTTACCCAACATAGGACTTGAGTTATCGCTTCTATGCGTCCATACTTATGCCATGCTATGCGTTGACTAATCGGACCATCACTCTTAAACCAATTAACAATGTTGCAGTGTAACTGGCTGAACAGAATGAGACGCTTGTAGTAAAGAAGTGTAAACTGTCAAAAGTTGAAATGTACTGAATTGTTGGAGAGCGAACAGAATGAGTAGTACTCTGTTGCTGGTAGTAAGCGAAGACGCGCAAGTTGACTCAACTTGAACTTTTTCCTTACATCTTGGCTCTGAAAGCTGTTTCAGACAATTTATATTCGGGTATTTGATTTGTGAAAATGGATGATAAAACAGTAAATTTAATTGAGGTAATAAAAGAAAACAAAAAATAATTTCAATCACAAATATTTAAATTTTTTGTATGTTGTTATTCAAGTTTAAGTGTCAAATGCACATTTACAATGGAACAGTATTAAATGTTTCTTGGTAATCGGTACCGTATAAAGTTTTAATTATTTTTATTAAATTCAAAAACATAGCAATATATGAACAAGTTGTCTCTACTTTATTGCGAAATAATGTTCTTATATCCAAATATAATAGATTTTAAATATTTTGGTTCCTATTTCGTCAATAGAACTAACTAATATCAAATACCAAAAGTATTAGAATAACGCGTCACTATTGTGCGATATGACGCGCGGCATCATTGTGGGCGCATTTTTCGAAGTCGTAAGCGTCATTCCGAACAGCTGATATCGTACGACTTTGTACTACAGCTACTAGTACTTATTCTGTTCACCCAGTTAATGTGGGAAACACATTTGATGCAGCAGCGACACACCAACACGCCGACAACATGGCGGAGGAGTTATCTGCCGTCATCTTCTCAAAAAGTGAAATTTACTGAATGCGGCAGCGACAAAATATATTGTTCAAATAATTACCTTAAAACTTATTAACAAAAACATAAAACATAACAAAACATCAAAATGAAACATGTAAACGTAAATATTCGCATTTACAATCTTAAATTGAGAGAAAAATAAATGAAAAGAGAGCCTTTTGTCGTCGTCTCTCAAATTAGAAATAGATCCAAGTTGACGACTGCGACGGACGACAATTTTTATTTTGTCGTCGTGTTGCATTCAAAAGAATCATCTCCATAAGAACTAATGTAAAAATATTTTGACGTTTGACGCATTGTCGCTGCCGCGACGAATATGTTTCCCACATAAACCTCACGCACAGATGCCCCTTCGGTACAATTGTACCTAAATTGATACATTTTTGTTGTTTTAATTTTTCTGATTTGGTACATTTTGAACAGTAAATGTTTTGTTCGAAGAATCCTGTTAAAATGACAATTGAATTTTCCAACGGTTTTCCAAAAATACCCCCAAAAAGCATTGAATTTGCACCTGCGAATCCCAAAATATTAAGATAATTCAATTACCTTTCATTTGATACCCATATGGTCCAGATCGGTTAATATTTGTGGATTTGCCAGGTGCTCCAATTTTCACCTTTCCCACCTCCCCCCCGTCAAACCAGGTGAGAGCACACCTTAATATTTTGGATTTGGAACATGCTCAACAATAGCAACCGTTTGGTATATACCACTCTTTATTTGGCTAGGGGGTGCATAAACTACATTTATGCCCAGTATATTTTTTAAAAGAATTGTATAAATGTTATTAAAATAAATCTGTGAATAACGAAGATTGTTAAATTTTTTCCATTTTCGGTACAGTTTTTCTAACATTTTGGTACATAAAAAAAAAGAGTTGCAACCGTGAATATACCATAGCACTTGAGTAATCGTTCCTAAATATGCATTCATGTGTATGCCATGCCATGCTATGCGTTCACTATTCGGGCCATGAGGTTTGACTTCGTTCGAATACGAGACTGTCTGCGCATCAAATTGTATCGGATCATATCTTTTTCAAAACGAAGTGATTCGTAACGAAGTCAGGGCCTATATTACGACCGCAGTACATCTGCTTGACATTAGGAATAATTTTAAAATGTACTTCGTCACTACGTTTAAATTTAATTATATTGCGATTTTTTGGAACTTTCTGCACTCATAATTTTGGAAATCTATTTTGGGAATTTGGCGCCTACTACGATTTCTGTTTCGTGGTCCGAACACTACATGAAGGATTTTGTCGGTGGTGGGCGCCGCGAGTTGGAAGGTTATAACGAGAGTGCCCAGTTCATGGTGTGCTGAAGGGAAAAGAAAAGTGAGCGAAGGCGGCACAAACATGAATGCAAAAACGAAGCGATGCGCAACGAGCCGAGGGTTAGTTGATGTAGTGTGCTTTGTCGAAACGAGTGGCAAAGAAGTGGTCTAACGAGAAATTTTACGGAGACGAGTAGAGTAGCAACGAATCTGACGAATCGTGTCGCGTAGTGAGAAAAGTTGCTTGGCGCAGTTGCGATCTTAGTATGATTTGGAAAATAACGCGAAAATGTAGTAGCGCATCGACGTCGGGTCGATATATAGATAAATGAATACGATAAATATATTAATAAATGTATTTATATATATAGATATATGTGTAAGATTCGAACCACCGATGTTTCTCTGTGTGTGTTTTTACGTGTGATGGTACGCGTTTCTGAGGGAGTCTCGAATCCAATTCTAGTGTATTCAGTAAATAAAGGCTTCAGATCCAGTCTCAGAACAAGTTATGGGTATAGGGCTTAGAATCCATCAACGGCCCTAATTTGACAGGGCAGACAGCTATAACCTGATCATTTGTGGCCACGCAGGAATACAGTGGTCACGGAGTTGAAAAGAATCCCCCAGGACTCCTTGACAGACTTATGAATGTACAACAAAATAACGAAATGTACAGAATAAAATAATTTTGAATAGCGAATTGGATACACAGACTGACGGATGGACAGTCAGTGAAATAAATGGACTGGGTGTTTGTTAAAAAAAAGGTTGTGCACACATCTCGTTTTGTTTCTAGACTACTGGCTGCTTCTTTGTATCTGATTAAATGATTTACGAAGGGTTAAAAGAAAGAAGGTAATGCATAAACAACAATAACCACAAGGACTATTCCGGACCACATATCGCATTTAAAATTAAAGTAAAAAATAAACGTTAAGCGAAGAACGAGAAGAACTGAAAAGAGACGCTCGAATAAATGAAGTGCAAAAGAAATGAGCGATTGAGGTGCATTGTTTCTGCCTGTGATATGTATATGCGGCTGCACGAAAATGCATAGTGTTAAGAAAAGTAACTACAACAATACCGTCAGTAATTACAACAAAAACAGTAATGATAAAAAAGCCCACATCAACTATATACTACATCCAAACGCACGAAAATCAAGAAGCGATATCGACGTCAATGTCGACAGCGCACAGTTGACTAAAACAAGGCGCAAAACAAACGACTCAACCACAAAGCTAAAGAGAGAGGGAAAATAGAGAGCGAAAATCAGAGAGAACCGTATGCACTCAGTCATACTCTCCAGTTCGGTGTGGATTTGGGTTCACACTGCTTTCGACGAGTTCTACTTTACAAAAATATTTTACTACTCTACTACTATAGTAACTTTTACTACACTGAAGCCGCTTTCTACTCCTTTTCCAAAATCTACTACCTACATATTTACAAGCAATTTTCCAATAAAGAAATCGCGAGGACTGAGTAAAAATAAACAAGATTTGTTTTTAACGTGACAGTCTAAAAGAAACAAATGAATTTTGAGCTATTTTAAACCCAAAGATTAGAATTTTTGTTTGTGTTGTAAAGATTTTAAATACATAAATAACAAGTGTGACATAGTCGATGTGGTGATGAATGGCGGAATGAAGTGTATAATATTTTTTTTTCGGATGATTAGGGTCATAATTACTGCAGAAAATTTCTTTTGAAATCGGGTTTTATGTAATTTTAATTAAATATTATTGAATGAAAGGTGTCCGATAAACTGTTTTCCATAACCATAATTCTTCAATGCACCGGTAATCAGAATTCGATCAAAAGTCAAATTAGGCCTGATATTCAGAACTACATGTGATAATATGTAAAATATCTACTACTATATACTACCATTGAAAATATTTCGAACTTCTTTTCAATCGAATCTTGTACCCAAAAACGGTCCCGAAAAGAATAGATGAGCTGACAAAAGGCGCCTCCCGGTAGCAAAATTACAATAATAACAGCGACTACAAAAACTGCAGCTACACTACCTACTTTATCGAAGATAGACCATTGTAGCGCAGTTTCATACAAACAAATGCTCAAATATGCCAAATATCACTACCTCAGTTATAAAGTCTAAAAATCTAAAATTCAAGGTTTAATTCAAAATGTAGGGATTTTTGTGATTTTAATCAGATGATATAATTTGGCAGAATGCACATTTTCGAGTCTTGATTGATAAAAACTTTTTATGATAACTTATATATCCCCTCGATCAAGAACACTCCTAGGTCTATGTATAAAACGTCAATCTGGCAACAGTACCGTAGAGCCACATGTAAAGCCACAACAATATCGACATGATGTCACTCCGCGTCTCGTTAATCTATGTATCCATAACATTGTTATTAACATTATTATTCAATTATATCTCAAAAGTATTATCATAAATCTAATCCAGTTTTTGTTTTGATTCTCGCGCGTAATTTTGGCAAATCGCACTCACACGAACATAGATACACACGGACGCCTGGATGGATTAACTAACAAAAGGATTTTGAGAAAAATAAAAATAATTAATAAACTAATACATGTAAATTCGACCAATGCATGAAAAGTATGCAGACAAAACAAAAAACAGAGAGAACGATGGGTTCATATATATATGTATTGCATTTATATGCAACATCAGTACATAGATCCATCTGTATTTGTGTGTGTGCTATTGTTAGTGTAACAACAACAAAATCACAAATAAATGGAATGTTGTTAATGTGAGTTCGGGATAATACATATCTGTTAACAATATATATTCTATATATATATATATTCTTTATTTACAAATATATGCATTTGTATGTGCATTCATATATCAATGTATATAGATAACCCGACGTCGGCCGCTGGATGTGATTCGACCAAATTGGGTACAATCGTCCGTTTTGGTGCGTCGGGCGCCCTTCGTGGCGAAGGTGCGTTGACAGGGGAGGCGCTCCGAGTCCTGACCAGACTAAAACATTGTTGGCTGAAAGAATAGCAGTGCCTATAAAAACAAGTTTGCCAGTTATCGTGTTGCAAATCTTTCGGTTGTCGTCGACGCCCTCGTTGTTGTAGTTGTCGCCGTCGACCTAGTCGTCTCCCGAACAAAAATTACTTCTGTATTTTGTATTTTCTTCAACAAAATTTTACATAACGTTGTTGTTGCTGTTATGGCTTCATGTCGCTGCCGGTATTCGGTGATTTGCCAAGTTGCATTTTCGGTTCGCCTCCACTGCCAACTACTTGGATAGCAGCAGGGGTAACAAAAACAACAAAAATGTTAATGAATAACAAAACAAATATATATTTATTACCAATAACAACATTTGTATAAACAACATGAGCAATCAAAAATGCATAGTAATAAAACGGTAATAAGACAAAAAATAATTAAAACAGCAATAACAAGAACAAAAAAATTTTACTATTTCTTTTTAATAGTTTCAGAAAATTTTCTGTTAATTGCCAAAGTGTGGGAGAATGAAAAATATAAAAAGTGTAACAAAAGAGAAAGAAGTAGAGAGTGAAGCAACGAACGAACAGCGAGTGCTGTAGGACGATGACTTAGTTTTTTTTTTATCGATGGTTATTATGATGGGAATGATGTTTGTGATTATAATGATGAGAATGATGGTAATGAATATAATAATTCCGATAATGTAGAGAATATGTATTAATAAGAACAAAACCCGCAATAACTAGATGGATGTGTACAAAATATCAGTGAGGGCACCTGAAAATAAAAGTGATAAGAGAATTATACATTCAGATACAAAAACAAAAACTGCAACAACAGAAGCGGAAAGAATAATTACAATAGCAGCAACAACAAAAAAACGAGTTGTATACACACCCAAAACATTAATTGGATATTTGGATACCATATTGCACTATAACTATAATAATAAAGTCAACAAAAATTCAAGTAAGTAACTCAAGGATTCCCTCAATTTTGGAATTCATTACTTTTTGGATTTCAAAGATTCATATCGATAGGAACCCCTCTCCTCTCTCACACACCCCGTACTGACCCTGACGAAATCGGACACCAGTATAATTTGGAAATACTGGTCCTGGTTACGAGAGATGAGGGAATTTTAGTCCTGGTCGCAGGTTACAGTCCTGCTTACAGGTTTTGTACTAGAAATATAGGAAATATGTGTGTATGGGAGAGTGTGTGTTCCCTTCTCCTGCCTCATCGTATATTCCCGTTTGTTCGTATTGTTTCCTAGATAGCGTCCGACCTATGGACCATTTCATTTCACTGCCCGATATGTTTTATTTTGGTTTCATCATAAACCGTCAGCTCCATGCTATGAGTCGATGGCAGCTGTGGAGACTTTTTTGTCATTTCCTTAAAGTTCGAAAGATATAAATATGTATATACACTCATGGTTAAAGAAATAAGTACACCCCTATGAAAGTTATTTATTCGTAATTCATGTTCATGTAGTTTATTTTTAATTATTTCTAATATTTTACACCTTTTAAACCATTTGAATATACCAGGGATTGACAATCTTTCATTTCAGGAATATATTATCTGATTTGGTGGTCATAAAAATAAGTACACTTACACGAAAAATAATTATAGTTTTATTGAATGAACTATATTCCGGAGAAAACGGAAAGTGGGAAATCGAAAAGACATCCTACACAAGAGACACCATTTTGCTTATTTTATGAACATCTTAGTATCCTTTAGAGTCAAAATGAAAAAAAAAAATGCATAATGGTATCTCTATCTCTGACGACTTTCTACACTATTAACAGACACACATATTGACTATGGGTCGATGAAGATATCTGTCACTTTTTAACCAATGTTCGATATCATTCAGTTCAAGGAATACTGATTTGTTAATCCTTTTTGTTGCACTGAAAGTTCTTTAATTTCCCTGGAAAATATTACTTTCAAGAAAACCATATTTATTTTTGGTGTAAAAAAGTAATTTGTCGGCTCTAAACTTTCAAAAATAGGTAGTGTACTTATTATACCACCAAATCAGATAATTGGTAGAGACATTGTTAATCCCTGCTATTGCAAATAGTCGATATGTTATGAAATATTAGAATTATTGAATTAAATATATAAAACTACTTGAATATAAACTAGATTTCAAAAATATTACGATTAAAGAACATTCATAGGAGTGTACCTTTTTTTTGACCATGAGTGTATATAAAGAATACATATTTCTTTGCGTTCGGCAGAGTGTGTATATTTGGTCGGTTGCATCTGTACTTAAAAATTGTCGTTGTTTGTTCGACTGTCTGTGAGTCTTACTAGATCTTTTGTAGGTTTGAACAATTGTACTCATCTCTTTATGTCGCAGATATCCCACATTGAGCTTTCGTGTTCTGATGTGTTGCCACCTCTTCAAAACACTAATTTGTACAGATAAACACACATAAAGAAACGCCGATGGACAATATATTTGCTCAGGAGTAGACGCTAATCAAGAATGTATATGTATAAAATATGACCCTTCCTTCAATGCATTGCAAACGGAAGAATAAAACAAATATACGCTAAAGCCTGTGGGTGCTTTAGGTATAACAACATTATTTTTATATAATACTATGAAATCAAAAAAAGAACAAAAATACAATATATTTTCGAAGACAAAAGAATGAGTATGCTGAGTGATATTGGTCAGTTTTCTCTCTCTAGTTATTACAGTGTGCATTTCTTTCTTTGAATATGTTTCTTGTTTTCAAATTATCACACAAATAGCCCTCTCATCATACATCCATCCTATCATTTCTAAATAGGGCTGGAATATTTTGTACAACACCTGGTGGGTTTTGTTGGGTTTTACCCACTTGAAAAACTTATATTTTTTGTTTCAGCTTAATTGGGTTTTCCATAACGTAGACTTCTATTTAAGAAGTAGAAAATTTTAAATTTTTTTCAAAATGAATGAAATGACTGAAGGCCTAATTAGTCAAGAAGTAACGTGTGGTGAGGTTGAAAGAAGTGAGGTAAAAGTAAAAAAAATATTTTTTTATACATATATATTTTATATATTTTTAATTTTTTTTTCGTTGGCCGTAGCTCAGTGGATAAATGCATAGCCTATGAGTTAGCGAGGCCGCGGTTGGATCACCGGTTCGAACCCGGCTCCGTCAACATAAATTTTGCTTTACGGCCTTCACCTCGCTGCGAGCAATGGCAAACTTCCGAGAGTATTATTTGCATGAAAAAGCTTCTCACCCCAGCCGATCGGATTCGGCATTAAACTGTAGGTCTCTTTCATTGGTGTAAAATATTAAAAACGCACAACACCAATGATTGCGAGTAGCTCGTCTTTACAGCCCCTCGATGCCCTCGAGGGCTGTAAAGACCAATAATTTGTATTTGTATATTTTTAATTTAAATCTTAGTTATTTACTGTGTTTCAAAAATGTACATTTGAACGCAAAAGAAACGAAAAGTTCAACTATAAATACTACTTTTTTTAAGTGTCAGAAACTCATCACAACACTGTTTTATATTTGTTTTTGCTTCAATTTCACGATCCGCTGTAAATTTACCGGTATTGGTTTATTTTTTTGTGAGCATCATTACAATATTATGTTGTAAATATGCCAGGCAAAAGGTTTTCGCTTAAGGTGGTTCAGCTCAGAGTTCGTAAAATATCGCTCGAAATACCAATCAGTTGTACTTCATCCCTGAAATAAGACTCAGCTCACGAGCTGTAATTTTACCACACTGAGCGAGTGGTATTTTACCACACTGAGCGAGTGGTATTTTACCACTCCCGAGTGGTATCAATCCAATCGCTCAGAGTGGTAAACATACGACTCATGAGTGGTATTCTTGGGTAAAAGTGCAAACGAACTATCAGAATTGTTCTCTGTAACATAGAAGATGTTTGTTGTAATGTGGTGCGTTCACACGAGCCAAATTTTCGGCTGAAAATTTGATTTTCAAAAAAGCCGTTCACACGACAAAATCGATTTTCAAATGTCAGATTGTCGTTTGGCGGTATTTTGTTTCCTTTGTATTGGTTTTGTACACATGTTTTTGTCGACTGCTTCATTGTGTTCGAAGGAGGCTAAAGGATTTTTGTGAAATAAAAATATTTTCAATTAAAAACACGGTTGCAAACCGAAAATATCGGCTGATTTTTAGCGTAAATCGATTTTGGGTCGAAAATCAGCTCCGTGTGAACATGATAAAGCCAAAAATTACAGAGCGATTCCGCCGCGAATTCGCAAAAACCGTTCACACCAAAAATCTGTTAAAAGAAAATCATGTACACTTCTGTTTGTTTTTCCAAAAATCATGCAAATTAAAAATCCATTTACAAATAATCGTGTATAAATATAATGCTTCAAAAAATTGTGCAAGTTAAAAGATTTTTTTACAGAAAACCGCGTTCACCGTTTCGCGTCGCTTTTGGCATCGTACGTGCGAATGAATGCATTTTCGCGCGAAATGATAGAAATTCGCAAATCGCTTCGCTGTGAACACTCCCATAAAGTTATTCGCTTCGCGCCGCCGTACAGTGGGGTGAATGTTCAAAAACGTGTGATTAAATCATAGCGGCTTTTTTCGAAAACAGTGATTTTTTTTAAAAATAATATTTTTAAAACTCAAGTTAAAATGGATACAAGTTTTCCACATCGTATGAGTGGGCGTGGTACCTATCATATAAGGCCCAATACCTCCTCCTCTTTTTTCACAATATGGTAGCTTAGGGTTTGTATTATAATAATTAACAAACAAGGAAGGATAAACTCACTTTAACCACCGACAATTTTAAAAACTATTTTTTTACATTATTTTAATATTTTTTAAAAACTGGACAAAACATTTATTTTTTTAAATACATTTTAACATTTTTGAAAAACATTGTAGGATCCCTCATTATAACCCATTCCAAAACAAAAGAACATTTTCGCGCAGGTTTGAGAGTAAGGAACAAAATTTGAGAATATTCTTAATTTTGATTGGTTGAAAATTAAAATAAAATTGAGTGTTCTCTGGTCTGCGCTGCGGAAGTATTGAACTTTATTTTTCAAAATCAACCTATCAAAATTTGAAAAAAATTGAGGTGAGATAATAAAATATCAGTCGGAGATACACTTTACAATTTTTCTACTTCACTCGCTTCAAAATAATATAAATTCTGGAAGTTGTAAACAAAAAAAACATATAAGTTCAGAAAACAGTACAAAAATAGTAAAAATGCTGCTTTCTGCGCAAAATATTGAAAAGCATTTCTCCTTCGATACGATTCTCATTTCTTAACCTTGGACTGCGATTCTTCGAAAAACATGTTGTATTACAACGATGGACCATCTGGAGCTTGGTGTTAATATCGTTAGAAAATCGCAACATCATTCCAAAGGTTAAATTTTGAAAGTTGTCTGTTATGATTTGGGGGTGTATCTCATGCCAAGGAGTAGGAGACTTAGTTAGACTTAGAAAAACGGTGTGTTCCGAATGGGCTGCCAATCTTCATGAAAAGAAGAATACAGCATATTCCTGTAATAGGATATATGTAGGATATTTAAAAAATTTGTAAATAATTTTTTTATTAAAATGCATGTACATAAATAAAAATTAGTACTTTTTTTTATTAAAAAGTTCTTTTTATTAAAAATTTAATCTCATTCTTGATATCCTCTAAATGTATGTATCCGTATTCATTACATTTTATTGTGTCTATATTTGCAGATTATTTTCGGAATCATTCGCTAAATGAAATTGTGTTCCTGATTGAAAGAAGGTAGATTAAATTGAAGGAAATTTTAATGCAATTGATTGCAAATTAAATACACTTGATACGACCCAATTGACAGTAAATTGAATACATATGAATTTTTAATTGAATAATAAGTAAATATATTTTAAATTTCAGTTTTTACTTTTTGGTTCTTCTCTCTATCGAGTACTGCGAACTACTTAAAACCAAAATGCTTCGACGGCCAGGGAAGTTTCTGTAGAACAAGGACTAAGGAGTGAATGAACTATGTGAATTTCTAATATGTGATAATCTAATGGTCTAAGGATAAAGAGAGAAACAATAGATATATATTTTTTCCCCTCAGTATACGTATATAAATGCTTAAAGCTCACTCTAACAATAAACTGACAGATAAAAGATCAGATCGGCAAGAACGAAACATCGAAACCCTGAAAGGTGTCCGAGAAAACACAAGTGGATAGGCCCCTATATCAATGTGAAAATAATGCTGTTTCGTGAAAATGTTTCTATGATCATTTCTTCCATACAAGCACCAGCGAAAAAAAGAAACAAGTATAATAATAAAAATAGTAATAATATTAACACAAACAACAATAATAACTACTACAGTAATAGCCACGCTAGCGATAACATGAACATGGACGTCAGCCCCAACGCTTCAAAAACACACACCCACACTCATAGCCCTAGTCCCAGTCTCAACCCCAGTGCGGCTAATAACGACGACACTGATATTAACTGTGGCAATGCGAAGCAGACTGCATCCGTTGACACCGAGTTGATATTATCGCTTGACGATCGCAAACGAAAGCATTTGCTTGACGCACCCTGTCCCATGAGGTCCCAGAACACCCAGCCGTCCAGCTGCAATGTCATGATCAAGAAGACACGAACCGATCAGTGCCACAATCCCTCACCGGGGCATGACCTTTACAGTCCTGTTCAACAGGTCGAGATGCGTGGACCAGAGGACGATGGTACTGGTCATTTCCGAATGGTTACAGACTACGACAAAACCCAAAACCCAAAAAGCAACGATGACGTCAACAAAGAAATTGAGGCCAATGATCTCAAAGAATTAACTATCGATGATATCAAGGAGAGCAAGGTCACCAACGCTACGGCGGGCACAGTTAACCTGTTTGTCCCGAGATCGCTTTCTAAAGCTTCCACCGAGATTTTAACTACTGTTGATAAAGTTAAACCCCGCGGCGGTGAGTCTGGCGGTAGTGAAAGGGAAAAAGATTATGAAGCAATAATAGAGAACACCACGTGCTCCAAGACTCCAACAGCTGTAGAACAGGAGTTAAAGCAGGACGGCACTCTGCTAACCTGCTTAGATCTCGAGAATCAGCGACGTGTATTTCCAGAAGAAGCCCCGAAGATGGGTCCAAGCCCAACAGCGCCAGAGATACAGGTTGTTGACACAGAGGTAGAGGCATCGACGGGCTGCTACCGGTTGATGGAATTGACGAAAGCCACCTCTCCACACTGTAATGAGCCGAAAGACGAAGGGGATTTGCGTAGTGGAGAAGGTGATGTAACCAAGGGAACTAGTACTGTGGAGAACGATACCCAACTTGGTTCGATGATATCCGAGTATAACCGTAGTGGTTACGACTCCTACGAGCCGCAGGGGGTTAGCGAAGTGCGCGAATCTCTCGAGGACACAACGAACTCTTTCATATGTAATGTCATTTATTCCAGCAGAAGAGATCATGATAACCTCGAAGAGGTTAAACGGAGCCCCGACTACGAAAGTAATCAGAAAGATGATCTGTGCCTAGGAGTAGTCCATCAGTTATCCGATGGTTGTGAATTCGGTAAGCGAAGACGCAGTAGAAGCTCCAGGAGCGGATCCGATACTGGGATGGTGAACGGACGAGATTCAAAAATGGACACCGAAGAGTACAAGGATCATGCGATAAATAACAACAAATACTATCTGCACTGTCCCATCGAATCCGAACAAGAACTAACTGATGAGCAATCGACGGAGAAAATTCCACCATGCGGTGAACGAGGTAAAATTATCTGCCACAGCCTCAAGACTCCTCTTGACGTGGAAGGCCACTCCGTCGTCGGAGGGAACTACGCGATAGATAGTGTAGAGCAGACGGATCAACACTCTGTGGAGAATCTCACCAACTGTACCACGGAAGTGCCTAATTCTAATTGGCTGACACATAGTGTAAAGTACAAAATGATGTCGCAGCCAGACTCGACTGTGGAGGAAAAGGTAAACATCGAGGAGGATCGCCATTCACTCGAGGGCATCTTACGAACAGAGGAAGAACAACAAAAGCGACCTGCCGAGGAGAAGCGAGAGGACAATGTCGAAAGCTGCATAAACTATCAATTCGCTTACAACAAGCAAATGGTAGGTGGTGTGACTGTAAAAGTAGAAAACATCGAGCGCAGAGTAGACGACAAAGACACCATCGACTATTGTCAGCCGCATAAGGTGGGGAAGGGAGAGTTGCACGAAACAGTGTTTCCCAATATGCAGCAACACTACCAGCAGCAGTCCCTCAGAACTCATCAGCATACCTACAACCAGGAGATAATCCACGACGAACCGAAATTCGAAAAGCACCAACAGCAGATCCATCAAATGCAGTTGCAACATCAAACGAATTTGCAGCACACTCATCAAATGCAGCATCCACACACACAACACCCACTTCAGCAACAGCAGTTCAGTCAGGATCAGTTATTTCAATTCCAGCATCAGCCACAACAACACCATGAGAATTCCGCACACAACCAGCACCATGTTCATCATAACCAGGTGCATACTCAAATGCAGTTGCAGCAATCAATGGTCTTACAACAACAGCACCACCAGCAGCTACAACACCAAAGACACCAGGACGAAAATGCACACTTCATGTCGTATCTGCATCAGGGGAATCATCAGCGGCAACAAGAGCAGCAAGTGTATCATCACCAACATCAAATCCAAGAACAACAACGCATGCACCACGAAACGATGCTCATGTCGTCGCCGTACGTCGTCCATCAGCAGAAAATATCCACGGGCAGTAAGAAGCTGAATTCGAACCCTAGTCAAATGGCCACGATCGACGAGTTGATGATCGAGGATTACCAAGAGGACCACAACGTGGAGTACAAACTGTGAGTAGTGTATGAGGGCAATAGTACAGTCTCTCTCTTCATTGAAAACATTGAGCATCTATCTCTATATTACTGCAGTAGTTTGTCGCCAACCAACATCAAGCATGAAAACCAGGATGACGGCTACGAGACGAGCGCAGGCGACGTCCTAACGCCAAATTCACACGCATCCTCTAGTCATTCTTTGACGCCTCAACACCAAATTCAACACTCCGTGGGGCTTCTTCCACCCGCTAAATGCGAGGATCCACCGATGAAGCAAACGACTCATGGACTGAGAGTATCGGAGCCGATGCATGAGCAGCAGGCGCACAATGTGACGATGGGATCAGAAGCAGCTGAGGGAGGAGAGACAGGAAGTGGCAACGATAACAACCTATATGTGACGAACTTCATTGATGAGCATTTGGCGGCAGCGGGTAACATGCGTATGTTGTCTCCTCGCAACGAAAGTATTGCGCATACCTCGGACCGCTCCTCCTACATGGGCATCTCCTCAGGCCAAACACAAGTCGCCAATGGGGCTGGAGCCCCCATGTCAGCCGATGAGGTTCTATCACTGCAACACCAACAAGAGCAACAGCAACAACAAATGCACGTGAGCCAGAAGTTCAGTGGCGACAACCATATGGGTGGAAACTTTGTTGTCTGCTCGAACTCAGTGGATAATCAAGTGCTGACAAAGGATTGCCACAACGATGTAGAAAGTCTACTGGTTAAACCACCGCAGAAGAAAAGAGGTCGAAAGAAAAAGATCGTCACCGGGAACAGCATGCCATCTGTAGGTATGCCTAAGTAAGTTACCGAGGTTGTGGGAGTGGTGTCTACACCTCGCTGCTACACCTTTTTCATCTTTCCCACTGATGCTTACTCGAAAATAATTACTATTGGACTCGTTTTTTTTATACTGCAGTTCCCTGAATGAGGCGTCGGATTTGACACCTGTTGAAGATGGCGTCGCCATGAGCAGCTTAGTCAACGCGAACATTAATGTCAACACCTCCGTCACTCCGAACCATCTCTTAAAGACTGCTGGAGTGTCCAAGGAGAGGAAAAAACACGATCGATTCAATGGCATGTCTGAGGAGGAGGTGGCTAAGCGCATTCTGCCCGATCACCTGTGCAACAACCTGGACATTGTTATCGTGAGTGTAAATTTCCAAGCATAGTCTGAAATTTCCAATGAGATTGTATACTTCTACTTCATGATTCCATAATAAATTATCTTTGGTCGGATGGTTTCAGGTCGGCATCAATCCGGGACTCTTCGCCGCATACAAGGGGCACCACTACGCTGGCCCCGGCAACCACTTCTGGAAGTGTCTTTATCTAGCCGGCTTGACGCATGAGCAGATGAGCGCCGAGGAAGACTATAAACTGATGAAGTACGGCATCGGATTCACTAACATGGTGCAGCGAGCGACTAAAGGTTCCGCAGATCTCACACGAAAGGAAATCAAGGAAGGCAGTCGCATTCTATTGGAAAAGCTTCAACGATTTCGACCGAAAATCGCTGTTTTCAATGGAAAGTTAATATTTGAGGTCTTTTCGGGCAAGAAGGATTTCAACTTTGGTCGTCAACCTGAGTGCGTGCAGGGAACGGATACGGTATTTGTGAAGCAGGCATCTAAGTTCCATACATTATAATACCACCCCTTTTTTTAGTACATCTGGGTTATGCCTTCGTCATCTGCTCGCTGTGCTCAGTTGCCAAGGGCCGCTGATAAGGTACCTTTCTATACGGCCCTTAAGAAGTTCCGCGACTATCTCAATGGCCTCGTCCCCCACATCGATGAGGCGGAATGTGTCTTTACCGAACAGAAGATAAAGCAGTGCTGTGATCAGGAGGCGTTGAAATTGGTGCCTTTGGGTGTTGATAGCGGCGAAAACACTGGTGCGGTGGAGCCTGGAGTGACGGGACTTATGTACGACGTGGAGTCGGTGAATGGTTCATCACAGCAACAGTTGACGAACGAGAACCCGTCTCATAGTAGCATCAATAACAACAATATCAACCAAAATAATATAAGTAATAACAACAATCTCAATGGAAACAATAATCTCAATAGCAATAATACCAACCACAATAACAATCAAATCAACAACAATAATAAGAATTTGCTTCAAGAGGACGCCGTCATCATACCGGTCAATCAAGAACAGCCCCAACAACAGCATCAACAACAGCAACCACAACAGCAACCGCAACAACCACATTACATCGGCCAGCAACAACATCAGCCGCAGGAGTCATACATATACGGATCTGAGGATACCGTCGGTGTGACGGGTCATGCCCCCGGACCGGGTCCTCCCCGTATTGGAGACATAGACGAGGCTAGCTACATGCTGCCCAACCCTCATTGTCATGTTCCTCCGCCACCTGAGAAAAAGAAGCGTGGCCGGCCCAAGAAGATAAAAGATATCACGAGTCAAGTTGGAGGAATCGTTGATTCGGTTGCCGGCAACAAATTACATATGGCCAGTCAAATGCGTACTAATAATGATTTTAGCAACATCCTCAACTTGTCGATGATGACAAGTTCTGGAGCTGATATTCCAAAAAAGAAACGTGGCCGTCCTAAGAAGGTAAAGATAACGCCAGACCATGCGCAGCCGCCTATGCAACATATACAGCAACCGCCGTCATCAGTTCCTCCCCCACCAATACATATGCAGCAGCAACAGACTGACAAGTACAACTCGATGTCGGTGAATAGTCTAAGGGGCGAACAAAGCATGTCACCGCAACTACAGCAGCACGCGGCACTATTCAACACGTTGCCACAGCGTCTGCTCACTACTGCGTCGTCATCACCGATGTGCTCACCGGCGATCAGTTGTTCCTACAGTACGGTTACTACGCCAGCTGGATCTTCTCAGTCTACACCCCCGATAAATCAGCATCAACCCTTCAGCAGCAGTAAACTCGACAGTAAAATCGATTCTACCGACTTGAGCGCGGGCCACCAGGTTGGCCACCTAGAGCACAGGAACTACTTTTCTGAGAAACTGCTACACTCATCAGCAGCATCGTCGGGTGCCTCATCGCCTCAACATATGCAACCGGTGGCGATGCCATCAACAGTGATTGCAACGGGCGATTTGACGTCGAGTTTGTCGCGTGTTTCCAGCGATCGACACATGGCAGATGCTCCCAGAACCAGTTCACCGAACATATGTGCCGTTGACTTCGAACCGCCGTCGGCGACCTCTGGAAGTGGTCAAAATCAGCACAATCTCGATAACGACATGAACCAGCGACATATGTCGCTGCATCAACGGCTGCATCAGCAGAACTCTCGTTATCCTAGTCCGACGACGCACGATGCCACCGTCCAGGTACAACAACCATCGCATGAAAGTTTCCACCAGTGGCTCTCGTCAAATCATCACCAGCCGCTTTCACATCCCCATCCACACCAGCATCAGATTCACAGTCATCAGCAACAACAACAACCGTCTTTGCATCACTTCGTCCATCATCATACCCATCCGCAACAATTGTTACAATATCCAGACCAACACTTGCACCAACTGCATCAACAACAACATCAACACCATTCATCCATCCAGTCTTATTGGCAGAATCACCAACAGCACCAACCACATCAGGTCCAAAGATTCGATGGCGACAATGCCACCAGTTACTTGATCCACCATCATCAACAGCAGCAACATGAACAGATCGTCATCTCTACTGCTGATCACCACTCGCAGCAAACGTCTGCGTCTCAGCCGCAGCATCTTTCCGCTGATGTATCTAGTAAGAGCCTCTCAGGCCTAGAGTCGCTGGTGGATCAGATTCCCACGATTTCGGAGAATAACAGCGCATCGAATAGCTCGCTGTCTGCTACAGCGGCAGCGGCAGTTGAAAGTCGTCTACAGAGTCTACAGGCGAACAGTGCAAGCCAGCAGCGCAGCAGTACCTCGACAGCTGCATCCGAGACGAACTCAGAGTTGTACTGTGAGGCTAGCAGTCGTACGCCGAATGGTGTTAGCAACGATAACAATGACGTCGTGCTGGGTGACGGCAGTGGCAGCAGTACCCCGCAAAATGTCAACAACCTCTACAGCGGCAGTTCGCCAGGGAGCTTTAGTATGCCTAGGCTAAATATATGCACGTCAGCAGCGTCGTCCCCCGTATCCCATGCTTCGCTCCGATCTCCTCATTACCAACAGCAAACCCAACAGCAGCAAATCCTCATGCAGCATCAGCATCACTTCGACACAGTGCCCTCGGCCCGAATAATGGATCTCTTGCCGCCTTCTACTTCTTCAGCAGGCAACAGTAGTCCGCCCATAGCGGTCAACACTAGAACTCCTCCTCTCAGTTCCGCTACGGCTGTGTCAACGCAGGATCCTGTTAGCATTAATGAGGCAACATCCATAGCTAATAACATATATAGCAGCGCCACTCCTGGAAACAGCTCTGCCACCGCAGTTACCGTTAGCACATCGAACATTCACACGACCAACTTTTCAGTCAGTCACTTGGCTGCGTCATCGTCCACGCCGCCAGCAACCAATTTCAATGCCATAAACTATCCACAACCCTCCACAAACCATGTACCATACCACCATTCGAATCTGATGGCTGCCGCTGCACTGGCAGCAGTCGCCGCCAGCTCACCTTCTGCTAGGACAAGCAACTCTCCAACAGCCGCCAGTGCGCATGCTCACCACGTGTCGCCGCATCCTGCTCAGATGTACATGGACCCGCACGCACATCTGCCTGTACCTGTTAATACGATGTATCCCCATCCGCATTCTCATGCGCATCACCACTCTCATGCGTATGGCCTTCCGCCGCAACATAGTTCGGCGGGTGATTACGATGCCACACCTTACGGCAGCCCAGGAGCCGTCGTTGCAGCGGTGCCGCAATCTTCAGAGCAATCCTCACCGACCCACACGTTGCACATGCCTAGTCCCAACTATCCATATGGCTATGGGACACCACCCACGCAGTCTGCCTATACGAGCGCGATGCACGCCCACCAGGCCACACCACCGCCTCCACCGGGGGCGGTTTCTGCAGTTGCTGCTGCAGCTGCCGCTGCAGCGGTCGCCGGTTATCATCACACACATCAACATCCCCACCATCATGGACACCATGCTTCGCATCATCTTGCCATGTTCGACAGACTCAAGCCCTCGGATATCGGTGGCTACGGTGGTTTTTAATAAGCACTTAAACGCGGTGCGACAAAACATTGATTAATACAGGGTCCTCCACACGTAACTAAAAGAGCTCTGTATCTTTGTATATGTGATCAACTAATTTGATCGATAGGATCGATCGAATTATACAAAACGATAAAAAGGCGATTCAAAATCAAAACGTCCCATAAAAAAAAGATAAAAAAGTTCGACATTTAAAAAAAAAACAAGAATTAAAGTTCGATAAAAAAAAATCGAGAATGGAATCGAATAGCATAACCAAGCCATTTCAACAATTGGCAATTCAACCTTCTCCTGCTCTTTTACCCAGTCTTCTAGACTATAATCCGCATACCACATATGTACATCACTTACCCATTGATGAAGATTACAATAGTACCAATACTACTACTGCAACTAGAAAAACGACTACAACTATAGTTCTATAAATATTACTCTCCATAGTTAATGTAAGATTGAATCGCAAACTAAGCATTCACGATGTTGTGATGCTCTTTGTTTTATATGTCCATCTAAATGTGTAGAAAAATATATATATATACATATATATATATATATATTATATATATTATATATAATATATATATAATATAATATATATAATATATATATAATATAATATATATCTAATATAATATATATAATATAATATATATAATATATATATAATATAATATATATATAGTATAATAATATATATATATAAATTGTGTATATAACTGTAACTTAAAATTGAAACAAAACAAAGACCGAAAATAGTTTCGCAACAAGTAAAAAAATCATAGTCATGTAATATTTTTGTTTCGTTTCAAATATGTAAAATGTTTAGAATTTTTTCTTATATACTTGTTCATCTAAATGTGTATCATATATATACGTACCATTGGATAAATTTAATAATTGTGAAATATGCTTCCCCTTTTTTATTTCCGATAAAAATTTAACTAAGAACACAATACGTGGATGTTTCTAAGTGCAATAAAGTTATAATTTAAAATAAATGTTGCTGAAATAACTTCAATTACATTAGGATTGTGACTAAAGATTCGTTTAATCTTTTCCACTTCTTTTTGTATGTTTAATAAAATTACTTGAATCGAAAAATTTAATTTTCACCAAAATGTATTTTTTATCTATAAATAAAAAAAGCTAGCGATATCGTTATCGGTATGTTACACACAAAATTTCGAAACTATTGTTTTGTTTTGTTAAGCTACTTCTGTATGTATAGCGTTTTGAATTTTGTAAACTAAAGTTGTGTAGATTCCACTTCTTTTGATATCACGTGACTCATATGCATATGCAATTCGTTCACTGAACCATACTTAGCCTTCACATTGCAATAGCTTGAATCGACATAACGACCATCTACTTTTGTTATTCTATACTAAACGTAATTATATTAACATAAAATTGATTAAAAACACAATAACATAACATAATCAATTAACAATAAATTAAATTTATTTCATAAAACTTACACTGTAAAGGTAGACGTGAATAAATTTAATTAAATAAAAGGAAAATAATTACATACAACTCAAAGAATTTTAATTAAGAAGAAGTTGTAATGACATAAACGTCTAAAGAAATGACAAATAATAAGGAAAGAGAAAGTAATAATAAAATACACGGTGCCATTAGTAGAGGAATCGAATCGGATGTACTAGCAAGAAATAGAAACAGATATATTTCTATAAGCGTTACCTAGATTTAACGTACTTACTTATAATTGGTATATAATACCAATAAAGACACGTTAAGCTGGAGAGTTATGCGTACAAGAGATTAAAATATAGTCTAGAATTCCTGGTGGTATCAACAACAATTATATTATAAAGAAAATTATAACAATAATTAAAGCCACTGCATGCAATGAAATCATAAGGTTGTCGTGTACTCACACATGATGAACATAATAAATATAAGACGCTCATTAAGAACATTTAAGAAATAAAACTCAACGAATTTTGATAGTCTTTTAAAAAAAAATAATTTGATTATAAATAACTATTTATCAGTCTATACACCAAAGTATATATGTATATGAAAATTATTATATAAGAAAGTGTCAAAAAACACTCATGTTTGGACCATAAGACTGTAGGTTTATACATTTTTTTAATTTTTTTAAAATATGTATTTGTATTAACATATAACTACATCACACTCTACTATATATATAGTATACTATACATATATATATAAATATAAATACATAAAAAAAAAAAAAATATATATACATATAATACAATTTATTTATATATATATATATATATATATATATATATATATATATATGAATATATGAATATATATATATTCAGTCAACAATAGATATAAGCAACAACAGATATGACTGATTAACTCGACATAATAGAGTCGTTGCATTTTTTATGATCGCTACTGTAGATATATATATATATAAATATATATATATTTTTATACATTAATATATTATATATTTATATATATATATCTATATATATATATATATATAATATATATATATATATATATATATATATATATAGATATATATATATATATAGATATATAGATATATAGATATATATATATATATATATATATATATATATAGATATATATATATATATATATATATAGATATATATAGATATATATATATAAATATATAATATATTAATGTATAAAAATATATATATATTTATATATATATATATATATATATATATATATATCTACAGTAGCGATCATAAAAAATGCAACGACTCTATTATGTCGAGTTAATCAGTCATATCTGTTGTTGCTTATATCTATTGTTGACTGAACCCACTCAAATTTTGCCAGTATACCTCACACCCTTGATACCTACCAATTTTACTCCATTATATGTGTAACTGTCTCAAAATTATGAGTATAAAAAATTATTTTTTTAGTAATTATTAGTAATTAAATATTAAATCAAA